>MU006235.1:201779-486865 GCA_010093685.1 Ophiobolus disseminans | reverse complement strand
GGATCCCGACGCCAGCGTCTTGCCGTCTGGCGAGAAGGCTACAGCCGTGACCCCACTCGAATGGCCCTTAAGCGTCTGCAGCGCCGGGCTCCAGTTTTTTGCCATTTTTGGGCCAGAAAGAAGCCATGCCAGAACTTCATTTGAGAAGATGTCTTTAATTATACTTGCTTTTGGACTGAATATCAGGCCAGTATGGTATAACTGAAGCGGTGCCTCCTCAAGTACTGGTCGAAAAGCTAGAGCAAAGCGTGTGGCGTCGTGAACTACAGCTCGTAGACTTGGGCGGACTGCGCTACGAGAAGGTACTGCAGCGCTGCTGGCACCAAGGTTCAGGCTAGTCAGAAAGGTCTTTTTGATCTTTTCTCGAAACTTTGATCTTGCTTGACTATCTACTTCTTGTTTGCTCTAGCACGTGTCAGCTCTAGTCATGATTCCTCAAGATAGGGAGCTACTTACGTGAAACATATCATCTAGCATATGAATCATATGAACTGCATCAGAGCCATGGTTAAGCAATGCAAGCGCCTCAAGCCAATAAAGAAAGTGTCTGTGGAAGAAAGTTTCAACTTCAGAGCAGCTGCTTATGTCCACGTCACTTCGTGTACAATGGTACACCCAGAACTGGCATGCGTACTGTACATGCAGCTGAATGTGTATGTCAACTTTGGTCTTCTTCAAATCAGCTACAAGAGCTCCTGGATCTTGGAGATTGCAGATATCGCGCCGTAGGTGTTTCGACATCAGCCCAAGACAGTGTTTGTACATTTCGCAATGAATTAGTCGCTCATCGATGTAAAATTGAGGGTTTAAGCACCGCCTAGGATTGACAAGAAAGTCGCGGAATGACGGGTGAAGTAGCCGAATAGCACTCGAGTCAGATTCTGGCACATTAAGAACCGAATGCAAGTTGCCCAAGGTCCTCCTGATAGTTGCCACATCTTTCCTAAGCAGCCCTGCAAGACTGGCTACAGATAACGGATCTTGCACCATGACAACGGGTCCAATAACCTGGCGAAACTGCTCAAAGAGCATCTGGCTTTCTGCTTTGTTGTATTCTCCCTGAACAGAGCTGGCCAGAACAGTAGTGTATATCGCATCAAGTTTGCGCTCTGGGGGTAGCACACCGTTGCTTCCTTGGTGGAGAAGTGAAGACAGTCGAGTCTCTGCAAGCTGACTGTCTTCTTCAATGAAGCGACAAGCTGTTGCGGCCCAGATAAAGAGGCCACCAGAGCTCTGCACTAAACGTGCAACAGCTCCGTCCTCTGGCCACCCAACCCTAAGCCTGTAAGTTTGTCGGATATGTTCAAGCCTGTGACTCAAAAAAACAGAAATGTCGTGCTCAATAATAGTGGGCTCAATGTCATGAAGTACAAAGTCTTGGTGTTTGTCTCTTTGTACTTGGGTAAATCCGTACTGGATAGGTACCTCAGGCCTGCTCGTCAGAATTACGCGGACCCGGGTATTTTGTAGTAACTGCACTTCAGCTAGACGCTGCAGAATGATCTGAACATCGTTCTGGCTGTCACACTCATCGAGCGCATCAATAACAATAACGTAGCTCTGTTGGCAATCTGGGTCCTTAAGAGTTGACAGTGGAACAAGTACAAGCTCCTGCCATTGATCGTCAAGAGACAGGCTTGCAATGTTACTGTTTTTTGCTATTGCATCACAGATCTTGCGCCTTAAGCCTGGTATGCTGCTTGCTATCTGGAATGCAATGCTTGCAATGAACTTTCCTGCGTGGCTAATATCTCCGCCCGCCCGCGAGAAGAAGAAGCTTGCAGCAAGCCGACCCTGTGTATTGTATTGCGCGGCCACGGTTTGCGCTATTGTGGATTTGCCGGTGCCGGCTAGACCGCTTAGCCAGAAGATGCCTGGCGAGTTTTCACTGTCTACCCAGTCGTGAATTTCGAGGAGGAGGTCAACGCGGGTGTCAGGCAGGCAGGTTGGGTCGTGTTGTCGCTGGTACGCATTGAATGGCGCATCTTTGGCAATCGGCAGAGCGTTGAGCAGCTCGTTCAGTGCTAAGACTGCTTATTAATTTGCGTTGCTATGGAAGCCTAAGTGCAATATACTTACAAGAGTTGTTGTTGCTGTGGGTGTAGTTTATGGTTCCAAGGTTGAGGCCAGCAAAGCTCTGGCCGCCGTTGGTTGCGGACGTGCCGTGGACGTACAAAGAGCGGGGTAACGTGTCGCTAGCCATCAGAGACAGCACCACGACAACGACAGTGTATTGCAGCAAAAACCTTGTCTTCAGATGCGCTGGTGTTACTACTGTACAGTAAATGACTCCTGACAAGCGCATGGCTCCTTGTCAGGTGGACCAAAATGGCAGCGGCAAGGCGTGTGTAGTTATTGGTCACAACCTCGCAGCTGCGTCTCAGCTGAAGCTGCAGCATCTCAGCCCTCGGCTGCCTGCCGGGTACTCCAGACGCAATAACTGGCTGAGCTGCAGCCGCCCAATCCCCCTTTCAAAGCACTTTATCGCCGTTGTTACCTACTCTTTGGCAGCTTGCTTCTCTCTCATTACTCGGGCTGAAAACCGTTGTTTTCGTTGCCATGGAACCCCTCAGCATCACTGCCTCCATTGTGGGCATTACCATGGCTGCTCTCCAGAGTACCCAGTTCCTCACCAAAACCATTGACAATATTAGAGGGGCTCCCGCTACCGTCACAAGTATCAGCACCGACCTTCAAGCAGTCCAACCTGCTCTGCAAAGCCTTGCTAGAGCACTGCAAGACAGTTCCTTGCCAATTACACTAGGTGAACAGATCAAGCATGCCGTGGAGAACTGCAACATAGCGTGCAGGGCGTTTCAAACGCAAGTAGAGCACTGGACAAAGCATTCTACAGGGGACAAGATGTTCTGGATAGTTAGATGGAAGGTTGGGCTTTTTGGACTAGAGCGAATCAAGACATTCAGAGAACAGCTTGGCGACTGTAAGAGTACTCTTACTGTAGCACTCTCCACAGCAACAACGTACGTGTCTCTACTCCTAACAGCCTATTATGCAACTTCTAACGCTCAGCAGTCTTACTATGTCCCGTCAAGAGAATGTGATGCAAGAGATGAAGGACATGATGCTTAAATACCACGAGGGCGTTGTCCAGCAGCAGATGACTCAAGCAAATACTGAAACAGCAGAGGTAGAATGTAGCATACAGCAACTTACAGCGCGCGGTGGCGAGTTGAGCCTAGTATTGCAGGATCAAGAATCAGAACAGAGTAGACAGAAGGTTCTCCAGGAACTTGGGCAACAGCAAGTCGCTATCAATATCTTGAAAGAGATTTGTGAGGAAGCCCTCTCTCACACAGTCTTTGAGCGCACAGGACAGAAGATTAAGGGTGTTAAAGCAACAAACAACAGTTCAGCTCTTGCTGGATTTATCAACACTTCTAGGGAAGAGTCGAGAATTGACCAGGACATCTCAGATGTCACTGCTGATAACTGGAGTATTGCAGCTGCTGGAGTCATCAAAGATATGGACTTCAAGGACATGCGTCCAGGAGGGTCAGGCTAGAGCAGAGGGGACGTTGCGCCCAAAGAGCTGTAGGGAGACTACCTCTTAGCTGGTAATGCTATTACACAAGATTGATGTTTCATGCTCTTTACGCAGTATAATAGTCCAAATGCTGAGATTAAAGTCAAAGCCAATTTCCTTAGTGACTGTATGCTGGACTTGTAACATAAACTCTCAATTAGAACATCCGCGCCTCTGGACCTTTCCATGGCTTTGGCACAACCTTAATCCTCTTACCCTGTGGTGCCGTGTGCACGGCATCCTTTGGCTTTAGCGGATGAGCTTTGCCTTCTACAACCTGCGTTTTACTCCGCACAACATTTGCCTTTAACTTCAAGGGACTAGCTTCTACGCCCTGTGCTTTACTCTTCTTCACAACCTTAGTCCTTGGCTCTGAGGGACCCGCTTCGGCTTCTGCGTTCTGTGTCTCACTTCTTCGTACTACCTTAGCCACGTGTCGACAGTCGCCGTCAAACAGGAGAAAAACAACGAATGCAGATCCTGACGCTATGATAATTCAATTGAAAGCGACACCAACACAGTTGTAATTTTCCTGTTATATGCCAATACTAGGTGTAGAAACAGCTAAACTAAGTGTAAAGACTTGCGTAACCTTATTCCTTCACGTAGGGAAGAGCAAAGACACCAAAATGTAAGATCCTTCTCGTTACGGGGTGGTTCTCGCTATGCAGTGAGGGATAGTACGACTTGTGTTGCATTCTGGGAGTTCGGACGTGTAGTGGCTTTGGGGGCTATTATTGTCATTCACTGCCATGATTATCTAGCATTCGCTGTCATACGGCAAGGGCATCCGGGCTGATGTTTGATTCTTGGGGCTGCATTATGACTGCTAAGGGTTGGGCTGAGAGTTTAGATCTTTGGGCTGCAGTATTATTGCTAATCGGATGGGTTATGGATTTGGTACTTGAAACCCCCGGCATTCTGTACAATCCGGAATCAACAAAAGGGTCGCGCTCTTTCTTTCTTGGGTAGTTGAATGTATTGAAAGAAGGCACAGTACATGTGGTCGCGTATTTGGCTTCGTGATGTGGCAAATGCTGTCGGACTCCGAAGCCCAGTTGCGGTCAGTGTGTTCTACACCGCTAGTCATATCCTAGACTAGGGACTTGCTTACATTGTAGGCAGGTAGTTTCGGCGTTGGCATGTGAATATGTGAAGCTCGAGGAGTTGGTAAGGAATTGGGGAGGTATCGCGGCGTCGAAGCCGGGAACCGAGGGTGCGCTGTGCTGAAGGCACGTTCATGACTAGGTACTCGCCGCATGTCGTGCTATGTAACCTACTACATAAGCCTCACGGCATCTTCCTGAATTGGCATAAGAACCGGATTGGGGTATTGATGTTTGTGGTACGCATGTGTAAGTTGCGCGTAGCCGCCCGGGAACTTACTCACAACGGCCGTTCAATCCGAGCCGCTGCAGGCGTGATCTTAAGATTGCCAGCATAGCATTGGTGATGATGAAACCGTGAGACATTTACGCGAAAAGTTGGGGCTACGACTCGCACATAGTTTCGTACTCGATGGGTCCTTGAACGATCCTACTCAACCAGTGCAACCCTCTGACAGGGTCCACTCGTTATGTTGTGGTTTGCTGTCCATGAGGCCATCCTATCACATTGTTTATATCTTGGAAGTCTCAAGGACCCAACGACCATGGTGTAATACCCTTCTGCAAGTACCTAGGTAATGTCCAATCTTGAGCTGAAGTCCCGTATGCTTGCACGGCAGGCGCGGTATTGATGCTGTGTAAACTTCAAACACTGTTTAACTAGGCACAACATGCTTACTATTGTTGACTTGTAGTGGCAATTAAAAGTCAGGAGCAGGGAGCAGGGACCATGAGCTTGTTGGCGACGTCACGCTGATTAGCGCGCCTCGCTACCGGCAACAGGGGCGAGTCCGTCCTTCGCTCTACGGAAAGTCCACTTCCACACCACATATTCTACTTTTTTAGATGTCTATATATTGCACAGCACATGCGGATCCACGTGCGGCACGACCCGATCTCAGGTACCCTCGAAAAGAGCTGCATATGCATGATCGATGTGCTTTACATGATTTCGATCTGGCCCCTTCCAACAATATGCTCGTGTTGCAAATCGGAGTAAGCAATCATGGACTTCTTTTCTTCTGTTGAGCTAACACAACCTCGGGACGATTACTAGGGTGTATTGCCACAACTCACCAACGCCAATAACCTAAATCAGCGCGTAGCTCTTCGAGCATTTGTTATCGGCGCGTTCACTGATTTTGATTAGGTGGGCAAAGGTTCATATTTATTGCTCAGGCCCTATATGTGCGCGTAGCATCACACAACGCCATGCACATTTGCAAGTCCGATCGAAAGGAGGGTGATATGGTGATCTAAACAACAACCCTGCCTTGCCGAAGTCGTACAATATCGTTACTGCAGCACCTCCTGGTCCTTTACAATGGTTGATACGCTGGTACCTACATCCCAGTCTTGAGCAAATTAGTTTTCGACTTCTTCTCCGGATCTCACGGTTACCGAGTGACCTTGTCACTAGCACAACATCGACTAATACCAATCCAGAATCTATTTTTACCTGGTGCTTGGCCCCCTTCCGCCCACACTTACGACATTTATGCGAAATATCCACATGCATGTCTACCGCGGCAAGGCTGCACTAACCTCGTTCCTTGACAGTAGATACTATTCAGAAGTCTTTCGAATTGTCAGCCAGAAGTCGAGGTCTGCCTACCGAAGGTCATGGTCAAACTCGCGCTCTGATTGCGTTCACGT
The DNA here is from genome assembly GCA_010093685.1 of Ophiobolus disseminans. Lineage (NCBI taxonomy): Eukaryota > Fungi > Ascomycota > Dothideomycetes > Pleosporales > Phaeosphaeriaceae > Ophiobolus > Ophiobolus disseminans. The sequence continues at coordinate 480,559 of MU006235.1, read as the reverse complement.
TGGCTCATCAGGAACACACGGACAATGTCACAGCTTGGAGGCTTTCGGCTTCAATGTACCGTCGCTGTTCCGAAGACAAGAGTTAGCAAACGAGTTGGAACCCCTCGATGTATGTCTTACCTTCATATACACTGTGCTTCCACCAACACGAGGGTGTGAAGACATAGCGTACAACTGTCCAATGAGCGGCGCGTACCAGACTAGCGAGAATCTCGGTCCGCCTAATCAACTCCTGAACCCCGAGTTTTCATCACTAGTGCTGACTCTTTTTGTTAGGGTCAATCAAAAGACATCTTCCAGAAGCCGCCACCCCTGGTCAAAGACGCAGCATGACATCTTGGCGTTGATGTAGGATCCCGGGTACTTGCCCATAAGCTTGACATGTACGCCAACAACCAATACTCAGATCTCGATGCTTCCCGATACATCAAGCTGTGCATTAGTCTCAAAAACCCGCCCACTGCATGCATGCAATATTGAAGTTCAAGGCATAGTTGCAACCTTGCCTTGCTGCGAGTGTTCGTAACCGATCACGAACAGGCACACCCCGCGGTGATATAACAGAGGGCTAAGGATCCGAAGCGATGGAGGCACGGCCGCCCCATGCAAAGTTGGGTGGACGTGCAAAGTAAGCGTACAGGTGGTGTGACCCGGAATGGTTAAAGTATTCGTGGCCATGGTGCAGGTGCCTCAGCATGACGCTCTATTTGTTGGATATCGTGCTTGTGAGAAACAGCCCTGCTGTATAATTATCGTGATCGCTCGCCTCGAAAGCAGAGGCTATCGGTTTGATAAAAAATCAGCTTTGCGACATCTGATCAAGCTTTGAGGCATCCGCTTTCGTACAGTCTCCCTTCACTTTGAATTAACATGGACACAAGAAAGACAGAGGTTTATGTCCGATACGACTTTGAACCGCCTGGTACAGAGCGGCCGATCTCAAAGGTATTCTGAAACGCACATGCCCGACACGATCGCCACCACTAACACGACTTCAGTATGCTCCACAGGGTGGAACTTGCTCCATAATGGCACCTGTCAAAGCAGCCCTAGCTTACTGTCGCAAATACACGCGACTGAATTCGTCGAAGACCCGTTCACGCGGCCGTAAAGACATCGTTATGGGTTCTGCAAACGCCATGGCATCGACTCGACCTTACCAGCCGGCACACAGACGACGTCCCACACCACTTCGTACCCAGTATGGTGCACCTGACGCAGATTGCTACGACGACAGTGACCCTTTCATCACCTCGCCATCATGGCTAAAAGACGAATACTTCGGAGAAGGGGCAAGAACATGAAGACAGACGACTTGACTGCAAGGCACTCTCTTAGGTGCACACTATCAGCGAGCCCCGACTCTTTACAGCGTACATGCCTGCACAGGAATATAGCAGCAAACTTCAGACGGACGCAATGTGTTCTGTCTGATGTTTGCTTACGAAGGTATCTCGGCCGTATCACGCTCCTCCATGCATGAAATAAGGCACGTCGAAAAGGGTATAGCTTCCTGCATCCTGCATGTTCTCACTGGTCACACACTGGGCCCACTCCTGCATGTTCCTCGCCACCCCACCTCTACAACAGTCACAAAGCGTTGTCCAACAGCGCTCCTAATACTGTGTTATGCGACTCATCGATGCCAATACCCTCGAACTACGATCATTCAACGATAATGAAATCCCGGAATACGCCATACTCTCCCATACTTGGGGCTCTGACGAGATCAGCTATCAGGAGCTAGTCTGGATCAACAGGATCAAGACTTTCTCATCATCGTTCAGGCAATCATCTGTGTCATCATCCTTTGCATCAACCTCTAGTCAAGATGAGCAGTCTGGTCTCATGCTCGCTAGCATGGAGATGCTACTTCGAGGCAATTGGAACTCAGGAACTACGTCAAGTGGTGTGGCCGAACAAGAGCTCTTGAAGCGGTCGGGATATTCGAAGATTACCAATGCTGCTAAGATAGCAAAGAGGTTGAGCCTTGAGTGGATCTGGATCGACACTTGTTGCATCGACAAGTCTTCGAGTGCAGAGCTTCAGGAAGCGATCAATTCAATGTATCGTTGGTATTGGTCGGCGGAAGTTTGCATCGTCTACCTGAGTGACATTGAAACTCCTCCGGCCAACACTCCTAAGACCTTATCCCAGATCGGGCAAATGGCGTTCGAATCAAGCCGCTGGACTAAGCGTGGATGGACCTTACAAGAGTTGGTGGCATCAGTTACGTGTAGATTCTATTTCCAGGATTGGACTTGCATGGGCAACAAGGCAGATCTCGTAGAGGAACTATGTGACGTCACTGGAATACCTATCTCGGTTCTCGAAGATCCACGATCCATACAAGAAGTGTCCGTAGCCGAGCGGATGTCATGGGCTGCCAACCGAGAGACGACGCGCTTGGAAGATCTAGGGTATTGTTTGCTCGGGCTGTTCGACATTCAGATGCCACTGTTGTATGGCGAGGGAGAAAAGGCTTTCCTCCGCCTCCAAGAAGAAATTCTCAAGACAACAGACGACTACTCATTGTTCGCCTGGAGCGCCACTACAACTGACACGTCCATGTATCGAGGTCTGCTAGCGCGATCTCCCTTAGAATTTCAATACTGCGGATCCGTAGAGCGCGAACCCATTCTCTCAACTTTCCCTATCAGCTCGACAGCTATTGGGCTGAGAGTACAGCTGGAGTTCTTGCCCGATCCGAACAACAAAAAACAAGTTTTGGCTATGATCCGCTCATGCAACGCGATGAACCAGCGCCTCGCAATCCATCTCAAGTGTCTAGATGACAGCATGCAATACGCCCGCGTCAATGCAGGATCTCTAGTTGCCATAGACGACTGGCCAACGGGACAACTACGTAACGTTTATGTACGGCAAAACCTTCAGATACCAGCAGATTTCACGACTACCGAGTTCAGCCACTTCCATGTCAGGCGACGGAGCACCAAGGACAGTGTGTCACAAGTACGCATCATCAGCGCGTCTCCCCATGATCGTTGGAACTGGGACAAACATGAGTTCCGGATATCCTCGCACACATCTGAAGTCACTGCCATGTTCTTGCTGCGAGTGGAGTCGGTCGACAAGGCTCACAGCATAAGCTTTCCCGTTGCGGTCGGCTTCAATCGCAAAACATGCCACTATTGGTGCAAAGGCCTTGATACGCGAGCACTGGATCTCGACCAAAACATACCACACTGGTGGCAGGACGCTGCAACGTGCAAGATCACAGACGAAGTCAGAAATCCGCGGAGGGGTAGAGAGTCTCATCACGATCTGATGATGATCAGGGGCATTGGCATTAATATCGATATTAAGGCTGGCTTGTGTGGTGATCGCATTGCGCTGCTGGTGCATATTGATGGGCTCGTGACACCGTCACGAACAATGTCATGGAGGACATGAGTTGTCAAAAACGTCATTAGGCTATCTCGGTCATTGGGCTACTACAAAACTTTGTTTCCATGATGCTTGCAAACTACAATGCACTACCCTTGTGATTTTGAAATCTCTCATGTCGCTTACCCCCGCCTCTTCGTACTCCTTCAAACTCCTTCGACCTGTGCTACACATCGTGGCTCCTAAATGTCTCCTAGGATTCCCAAATTTCGCCTGATTTGAAAGACCACTTTCAGGTTCAAGCTACCCATTATTTCGTTATCTCTGTATGTGTAGCCGTACATTGTTTCGCAATGTAGCGCTCCACACGTTGCAAACTTTGAGCTTTTAGACCCTTTGGTCATTTCCCGCTTGCGCTTCCGTTCTTTATCAGTCATCATATGCTGCCATATGTTGTCGCTTGATGTGCACAAGTGCGGACATATGTACGCATCCTTCCTTGCGAGCTCCTTCTCTAGCAACTGTTCATTAGTGAATTTAGCCTCCCTGTTCCCCAACTGCATCAACAGGATATAGCCTATGGTGAGTAAGACAACCCCCCGATAAAATTGTACATCGTCTCCGACACTATCGCGTTCAAGCACTGGAGTTACCTCTTTGCTTGTATTTGGCAGGAGCATATGGTGACTGGAATCAGAGCAGAGTTCAACTCGGAGATATTCTTGTAGAGCACGGCGGAGCTGCATGAGCGTCAATATTTGATGCTCGCATGTAACAAGACGTCTAGCGACACCGTTGCACACGCGCTGATGCGGGGATTTGCTGAATTCATCCGAGCCGAAAGCCTGTATCGGGTGAGAGACGAGGCAGAACCTGCAAAGAATGTTCAGCTTCCGCTTTGCGCTGTCGGATTGAGACAGCTCAAAGTTGGCCATTGTTACGTATCGGTCGGAGTACAGCCGCGACACGAACTGAGCTCGATCGGTTCGCAAAAACGGCGTGGGACTATTCCGCACCCTCTCTTTGAGGTGATGACTAGTCTTTCGGCACGTTGCTCGAAAACTCATGAGGTTCGCTCCAAGCAAGCTATCAGACACGGCCAACAGAAGCTCAGCAGGCAATGTGAGAAGTCCAGAATTGCGCATATTCTGGGCCGTGATCTCTCGCGAATATCGTTCTTTCTTTCCTCCACCTAGTCTGGCTGGTCTTTTGAGGTACTCGTGATTGTACCAGGGACGTGCAAGTTGGTAGTTGGAACTGTCAAGACGACAAGCAGCGTAATCCTGAGAATCTTGGACTTGCTGTGGCTGAGGAGTTGGCTGAACTGTTTGAGTCGCTTGAGAATGCGAGGACGGTCCGGAAGCCATATGATGGTAGCGAGGACTAGGAACACAAGTGCAGAGAAATACCAGAGATGCCGGCCAGCGTGGAGGTACGTTGGCCAGATAAGTGCATGGCAGAGTTCATCGCAAACAAACACCGCATCACGCCCAAGCTGCGCGTGTCATCTGGCGGAGCGCATGACTAACACACAAAAATATGCGTCGAGGTGGTTGCGTGAAGATTACAAGCCATAATGAAAGAGAAGGGGAGAGAATGTGTCAGTGACTGCCAAAAGATTGCCGCTAGCTGAGACGAGTCAAATCCACAACTCCACTTTCTCTTTCCCTCTTCCATCACCACACACATGTCTCACTCCATCTCAACATCTATTCATCCAAATTTAGCCCCACATCTAGCACTCTGAAGGTTTGGAACTCGCATACGAGCAGACAATGTCAGTTTCTCATCATTCACTCTCCACAACTACTAGTAGTAACCATAACCGTCAAGCTCACCATCATAATCGCCATCATCCCAATAATCAAAAAGATGATACGTATCCGAATATCCATACCGCTCAGCATGTGGAAACGCATTCCCATAGCCTCTACGATGCTCGAACTGCGGCATTCCACGGCTCCAAGCATCGTCCCACCCTTGCATATGTCCTGCACGAGCCCCGCGATGGAGACCATGTCGGACGCCCCTAAATTGGCCTGGGGCAAAGCCATCCCGATGACCTCTGCGGTACTCGCGGTGAATATTGGGTGGTATGGGGCCAATCGGCGGGGTGTCGCCTTTGAGCCAGTATCTATTACAGGAAGTTGAGGTTAGTAGCGAGTTTGGCATATAGGAACAGGCGTACTGGGCAGTTCCACCACCGCTGGGTGAGTCCCAGCGGTGCGTAATGTAGCCGTCGCGATCTCGTCGACCGCGCATGGGGCCGTTGACGATTTCGCGGAAGTCTGGAGACATGTTTGCCGTTGGTCACAGAACAATTATGGGAGTTAGATTATGATACTTAATGTGAACCTTGGGGAAGTATGTACAATTGACTTAGAAGGCGACTAACAGAGTTTTATAGATCGACCGTTGTACAACTCATGTCCTTTGCTAGTGGCAAGACCGTTGTTATATAAAGCACATTCACAGAATGAAAGTTGTCAGGACGATCAGCCACCACATCTCGAATGCTGTACTCGAGCAATCGCCATCAACTTTGACGTTGTCTTCCGACGTGTCCGCCACTTAAGCCATTCACCTCCTGAGTCAACTTCGAAGTATCCAGCAAAGATCAAGCTGCTCGTCAAACGATTCCAAGTACTGACGGACCTTTCAATACAAAACCGCACACAGTGGACCCTGACTACCGACACAAGCTCGAGACAGCGAAACACGAATTACTTAACAATCGTCGCACTTCGAACTCGTACTCATACAAAATACATACTAACTAACTGTCAGACTATCAGCTATATCAACATTCATGCTACAACTGCAAGAAGGTCGGCCTTTTTGTAGTTTGACACTAACTACACAACTACATACACATTGCTCCTGCACTCACATCCACCCTCTTCAGTAATACCATCCACCACCACCACCATAACCATCGTGCTCATCCTCATCCTCCTCGTCCCAAGTATCATACCCCCCACCCATGCCTTGCTCCCACGGAAACGGCCGGTCCCTCACATGATACCGATACACCCGATCGGGGTGCCCAGTACGCGGATCAAAATTCCCCGTATAATCATCAAACGCATCGCTCATACCTCTCCAGTCCCCGGCGCCCCAGCCCTGCCGATGGCCCGCTTCGTACGCGAGTTGGCTGTGGTCGGCGTACCCGGCGAGTCTGCCGTTGTGGAAGCCGCGGGGGTAGCTAAGTCGTCAGATGAGTTCAAGTTCCCTAATTGATGCGAAAAAAGAAAGAAGAAGATGCGGGGGTGAGTCTTGGAGGTACATACCCTCTCCTCCCCCCCTCTCCAAAGCCCCGATGCCACCCATCCCGGTGCCCATGCCCGTACGGATTCTCGCGATTAGGCTCGGGGCTTCTGCGCCTCGGAGGACTTACAGGGCCCTCGGAGTATTCGACGCGGCCGTCTGGATGCACGTGCCGCTGGATGGCGTAGACGTAGTCGTCGTCGGCGTAGTTGTCGAGGGAGTGGCCGGCTTCGCGGATGGCGTCGAGCATTTCGAGGCGGTTGCGGGGCATTTTGTAAGTGTTTGGTGGTGTGGATTTAATGTGTAAGTGAAGTAAGTGGTGCTTTGAGAATTGGGAAGTGGTGGAATTTTGAGGTGGAGGAGTAGGGGGAGGAAAAGGTTTTTATATGGGTGATGAAAGGCGTGAATGAAGATGTTGATGTGGTGGAGACAGCACTTGCCTTAGGAATTGCCATGAAATGAAGACAGCATGCTTGAGGAGAAGAAAAGGTGGGTGTGAATGAGTCATGTTGATGTGTTGGAGACGACAGCACTTTCTTCGAAGACTACGACGCTACACGACAACACGCTTCATCCACCGTTGAGTAACACAGTCTAGCTATCCTCCGCGTTGTTTCCCCACGGAATACGATGTCCTTCACGTAGGTGAGGATTGTCAGCATACTACTCTATTTCAAATCTCAACTCACGCATCACCACCTCCTCAAAATCCTATACAAAACACATCATACCCTCCTCCCCTCTCCCTCCTAATAAAACCTCCACTCCTCCATCCCCCCATCCCACCTCTCATTAACACGATCCCACTCCGCATACCCCATTTTATTTACACTCCGTATATTGTCTTTTGTTAGGCGGTTCCCATAACCACCACTCCCACCGTACCCACCTTCGTCATATCCACCTCCCCCATACTGTCCAGCATACATATCATAATTGCCGAACCCTCCATACCCATAATAATCATTAAACCCATCATACCCCCCATTATCAAGCTCTTCGTAGCCATCATACCCGCCAAAACCGCCGGCGTTGTAGTGATCTGAGTAGCCACCGAAGCCGGCGTAGCCCCAGGAGTTGTTCATGATGTTGTGTTTGATTGGGCGCTGATGGGTGTTGATGTGCTGTGTTGACCTCTTGCAGTGTTGTAGATTGCTTTGGTTACGATGGGTGTGTTTCGTTGAGGAGTGTTTGAGTGTTTGTGCGGAGAGGAACAGCAGATGAGGACTCGTGGGTTTTATTGCGCTTGGGTAGTGAAGAAGGGGTGGTTGTGAAGGGGATATGGAATACATCGGGTTGGTGTGAAGTATCGAAGATTCAATGGATGGATGTGACGGCCAAATCTATCGAGCGTAAGTGAAGTTGACGGAGATGAGTTGAGGTGAGCTGGCATTTTTCTCGTTGTGTTCGTGTCGATTTGAATAGTTGTATGGTGATTCTTGCTTGGTTTCTCGAGGGAAAAGACTAGTGGTCACAACTAAAGAATAGGATATCAATTACGATCGTCGACTTGGACACAAGACCGACCATTGTGATGTATGTATTCGAGAATCGTGAAATTTGATCATGTGTATTCATAATTCTATGTCAGACTGGAGCCAAATCATATACTCATGGAAAATGAGAAGGGTATACCACTACTCACAGCACTAGAGCTCTCTCCTCTTCCCCCTATCCTTCTCCTCCAACGGCGTTCCAGCCCCTCTCTTCAAATCCACAAACTCATCCTCTGTCTCCCTCGCATCAGCCTCCTTCTGCATGGCCTCGTCTACCTCCTGTCTCTCCACAATTTCCGCTTCTTCGCCGACCTCTCCTACCAGCGGGCCCTCGCTGCTTTCATACCAGTCGTTCTCGGCCCACTCAATGATCTTCTCTTTCGCCGTCTCGCTGAGCGTGTAGTAACCCGGATTATTCTTAGGCTCGAACATGTTCATGTGCGCCCATGTTTCCGCTGTACCTTTGTCGTTGACGGCGGGAATGAAGAAGTTTCGAAGCTCGCCTTTTGGAAGGTTACAGAATGTGCGGTCTTTGCCAGCGACTTTGCCAGTCCACGACTCTTTTTGGGTCTGCTGTTGCGCGTTGACAGCACGGCCGAGTGTCGTGTACATGTTTGTGAAGCCGAATTCTGAGGTCGTCAATTTCGTAACCTTTGCAAGACGCTTCTGCATTTCCTCGGGGCGGGCGAGAGCGCCGATAAACTCCAAGTGGGACGTAGCCCAACCCAGGCCCTCAGAAATCTGATCTCGCTTCATGTAGGCTGCTGCACCGCCCGCTGCGATTGCGCCGGCAGCTCCTGCGAACATTGCGACGCGCCCATATCGCTGCCACATGGGCGCCGAGGCCGCGTCCTTGTTTATATCATTAACGGCCGATGGTGCTGGAAGCATCCTACTTGTGTCTACTGCTCCAGGTGCAGTGTCCTTGCCTCCCCAACCGAACGCGCTCGCAAGATTCGAGTACGCTGAGTATGCCGAGTTTGCTGTCTGCCAGTGTTTCTCAGCGCCATGTGCTACCACGCCTGGCGCTATGCCGAGATACGGCGTGTCAAATGCCAGTATGCCCTGGATGTACGGGAACATGAGCGTCGAATGCTCCTCTAGCATCGTTGAGCCGATTTGCGAGTTCTTGAGGGAGTGCAAGGGCTGATCGCCGGTAATAGAAAGCAGGGTTTCAGCAGCTACGAGGCCACCCATGCTGTGGCCCACTAGAATGGTGTGTACAGACGGATCGACCGTCGGTGAAGGGGTCGAGTTGGCGACCTCGAGGTCGATGACTTTGTCTGTGAGCCATTCCTTGAAGCGCGCGACGCACTCATTCAGGTCGCCTCGAGTCTCGTATTTCGGGTATGTAATGGTAATTATGGAGACTTTGGGTAGGGCATGCTGCAAGATAGCCTTGAGGTGCGACGGGAAGTTGCCTGTAATCCATAAGCCTCACACCTCTCGTATATGCTGCCGACATACCAAAAGTATCATCTCCGCCCTATATGTCGTATTAGCCTCATTGTCTACTCGAGTCGTGCTTCAATGCGCGCAATCTATGGAGACCTCGAGCTGAAGCCAAGTTGCGATCGCGAACATGACGTAATGCCGTTCCGATGCGACTAGGTCGTGCACTCACCTTGAAGCCATGTATGAAACACAGTACGATAGTTTTCCTCATGGTCGCCAGCCTCGACTGTGCTCCTGCATAGTGGGGGAGAGTTGGTCAGGGCTGACGATAAGTGAAGGGTGCGAGCGGGAGCGGGATTAGTCTGGGGTGCAGCTGCTCGCTTACGTTTGCAGGGGTCTAGAGGGAATCACGCTGAGGATAATTCCAAGGTTGTTCTCTACATCGACAACGACTTTATGAATTTGCGCTAGCTTTGACACGGACAAAGTGAATGTAGGTGTTCCTTGGAATCTTCAGTTTTCACTGTATTTGCTACAGCCCCGAAACCCGCTACTACACGCTGCGGCATATTCGCCCGCCCTTATCACGCCCACCAGAGATAATCGAAAGCCAAGTTGATGATCTCTCTAGAGCCTGTATTCCCGATACCTCTCGTGTCGAGTCGAGATAAATGATGTTGCTGTCCTAAGTGCGCTTGGTGATGCACCACGGATACGGGCAGCCAACGCTTGCCTCAGTCTTCCCTTCCTGACTCTCCTCGGCCCTTTTCTTCTCCGCCCTCTTCGTGATGCAAATCGGTGGCTTGCGTCCGGGGCAGTAAATCCTTGCCACCAACCCTCCTTCTGTATTGCTTGTTGAGCCAGGAAGGGCCATGGCCACAGTGGCGAGAGCAAGAAGTGCAAAGACCTTCATGATGGGAGGGAGTGGCTTGGTAGGGTGTTGTGTTGTGGTGCTAGGACGAGGAGTATGTAGTTGTGGAAAACGAAGTTGGGTGATGCTTTAGGCGAAGAGGCAAGTTAAGAAGACAAGCGATGGCTTGGGGAACAGGTAAGAGTTGCTTGTTGACTGCTCCATCTCCAGAACTTTCCTCTCTCTTTATACACCTTTGTTCCGTCGTCATCGTCCAGCCGGTTTCGCAAGCTGCGTTGAGCACTGCTGATCTCGGGATCCAAGAGCTAGGGAAACATTGGGCAAAAGCAAGTTATCGTATTGTGTGTAACATATTTGGTCGGCGACACGACTGGTGGTTGTCGTCGACTCTACAGGTGGAGGACCTCGTATATGCAACTTCCACCTGCACGTAATTTACCGGATCGACATAAGCAGCATCCTTCCCGTCACTATGTACGTTTGTGGTAACTGGAGTTGCGTAAGTGACAGTGGGCTTTCTTAGATACTATGAGGCTCTACACACTGTATGGCGTTGTGAGCCGCATCTTTTCGATACATGCTGGGAAGGCAGACTTCAACAGTCAGTCAGTCTTCCGCCCCCAAAGCCAAGGCTCGATATACTACCACTATCAGACGTGTACGAAAGTTGCAGAAAGATCTACACAAAGATGCAAATCGGGAATACGCGGAGACCTCAGTCGGAGCGGAGTATTCGCATATAACAGGCAATTCACAATTACCAGTACGAGAACGAGAACGAGCAACACAACAACAGCATATGTGGTCTGTGTACTCCCCGATTAGTCGTATTCGCTGTTCAGCAATGCAGAATGTCGATCTCAGAGTAGACTGACAGGTGTTGGTGACGTTGTGAGGCTTGTTCAAGAACCCTTCGATTCCGACATCGGCGGCCTACGACCGAGGGATGCTGCCCCTACTTCCCCGAATGAACTTCGTCTGTCGCCATATTGGTTCTATCATATTTCGCGCACGATGCTCTTTGAGCCGTTCTGGAAGGTAAACGCTTCTTCGTATGCCACGATACACGACTCCAACGACCTATTCGTCCACCTCCTTTACAAGTCGGACAGCGATGACACCGACATACACATGAGCCTGTACGATCTTCTAGATGGAAACGAGGCTATGTGTCTTGTTCAGACTGCAGATAACGGCATATTTCTCCTTTCGATAACTCGCTGTACGACGGTTTCAACTACCACCAACACTCGTGACGATGCGTTCGTCAAGCTAAGGGACTTCATCCAAAGCAAAAGGTCCAAGCAGAGCCAGATCTGCTCAGTATACAACACCACACCACACGCTCAAGAAAAGACACCAGCTCCCCATCATCGAGGTCCCATCCTCGCCATCCTAGCAAGATACAATCAAGACCTGCTCGACTCACTCGGCCTTCCTCCATCCCAACGCGACGACATCGCACAACAATGCCGTCTCGCAACAACAACCTCAAGACCAAAACCAAAACGTTACTTAGCCTACATCATCCTCCCGATCATCTTCACATCCCTCCTCCTTCTCTTACTCGCCCTCAGCACCATCCCCTCAGCACAGCCCACCCACCCCTGGACCGCCTACTCAACCCACAACAGCATAGGCCCCTCAACGCAACTCGCCCTCACCGCCCAAAACGCCTCATCCTGGTCCCACTCGCACAACTCCACCCAAAACTACGTCCTGCGCATCGACGACCAGGCCCTGGTCCCCATCGAACTGATGACTGCCGAGGAAAAGAAATACCAAGATTGGTATATGGCGCGTTATCCTGAGATAAAGCAGATTATGGGGGAGGAGATGTATTTGAATGAAAGCTGGCTGGCGAGTGCCGCTGTCAACGAAGTCCCTGTAGATGATTTATTCCACTTCTCACACTGCGTTCTGGTAAGCAACCCACCGTCCACCTACCTCCCACATGCATACAGTCTAATAACAATCTATATCACAGGCCCTCAAGCGCTTCTTCCTCGCCCGCCAAACCGGGCACCACGTCTGCGGGCGCGACATCGCCGAAGAACATATACGACATTGCGTCGAGTCGCTGGAGTGGTGGGCTTTTCCTGACGGTAAGAAGGGGAGCATGAGGGGCAATGGGGAGAGGCCGCTTTGGTGGAGGGGGAAGGCGTGTTTTGACTAGACTGTGTGAATTTGATATTTTATGTGGGTTTGGTATTGTTGTGATTGGATTTGCATATTTGTGGTATCTATGTACATTGTATACGAATCTTCGTATTGTACAATCCGTTCCCTCGGAACTCCCAGTGCTCTCGCACACTTGTCCCATTGGCGGCATGCGCTGGTCGTTATGCGATCCGGCGCGGGTATCGTACACTCATGCCAAAGGGCATTGGAGCCGTAATGGCAAACATAAGGAAAGAAAGTCACTAGGACTGCGGCATGAAGCGGCGTTCACGCGCATATGCCGAAAAGCAGTGCTGTACCGACGAATGCCGCCATCGTCCACTCGAAAACTCGCAGTTGTGACGAAGCGCCTGTAACGGCTTGGACGTCGAATGGCGATCCACCGCCTGAGTCGGCGTTCGAGAGCTGTGCATTCGCTGCACGACTTGGCGACGCGGCTTTTGTTGACGAAGAGGGCGGTATGACAGTCGTAGGTGCAACAGCAATTGACGTCGCACTCGGATCGACCAGAAGGCCCTGTGACGACGAACTCGACGCCTCCGCAACATCTGACTGCGACGCAGAAGCCGACGCCGCCGTCGTAGTCGTACTCGCACTCGACGTAACCAGCGTACTTGACTGCACTGCCGCCGCCGAACTCTGAACTTTCGACGATGCCGGCGGTGCCGCCGCGCTCGATTTCTCAGGCGCTTTTGCACTCGACGTCGCGCTCGCGAGTCTGGGACACAGCGCTGCAACACCAAGATCGAGTTTGAATACGCCAATGATGCTCGCATCGCCCAGGTCAACGTCTTTGCACACCCTCTTGACCACCTCGCCAATCTTCTTGAGTCCCGCTACGCACGCCTCTGTGCACTTTGCACTGCCCTGGGGCTCGAAGTCGCTCGCCTGGCAGCCCTCGATGTTTGTGGTGTATGCGGCTTTGCATTGCGCGTTGTCGATTTTGACGTTTTGGAAGTTTGCGAGTTGGACGGCTGAGACGGTGCTGAGGAGCGCGAGGGTGAGGAGCGCGGTGCGGAGGGAGGCGTACATCGTGGGGTGGTAATGGCGTGCTGGAGAGGGAGTGTGTTTGTGTGGCGTGGAAGACGCTCGAGTCGTGAGTGAAGGGTGGTTCCAAGGAGGGCCTTGATGGTGATGTTCGAGGTGCTCGGTTCCCGCAAACGGATGCTGGATGCGCTGAGACAGACTGGGTTTGAATGACCGTGTGATGTAATTGTTGTTGGTTTTGCGACGCCAGTTGTTTGCGATGTATGAAGTTTTGAAATGCGCTGCTCCGATGTGCTTATAACTCAATGTGGTGGGCCGTGGAGGTGTGCGTTGCCGTTGACAACAAGCTCTTCTCTCACCCGACTTCAGATGAAAAGTGCAATCAGAACAATTGCTCTTACTCTTAAGATGTAGTCTTGACAGCTGCAAGGCAAAAGAACGTGTGAGACAATGAATGAGGGAGTCCGGCGCCGGGCCTGCAAGGAACGAATGCGAAACAAAAAGAGTGCGCAAGAACAGAAGACGAGCAAGAGAACGCACAGCGCAAGAAGAGAAGAGAAGTCGTAAGGAGAAAAAGATGATAGTCGTGATATTCAGTCGCTCATCACCAAATGCGAAGAAGCCCAAGCCCGGAAACAAGCGTTCCAGCGCCGGACAGGCAAGTCTTAAGGCCTATCACATATCGCCCCCTCCAAACCCCTCCTCATTCGGCTGCCTCAAGTCACCGCTCGCATAAGCATCTAGCCAGTCGCATGGCCACCCTTCCTCGAAGCCGTTCAGCGTCGCGGTTGGCGTCGCAAGTGCGCACAAGATTCACGCATCTGAAACGAGGGGCCTAGGGCGGTCGCCAGGAACAGGCCGCCTATTCGCCGCGCAGATGTTACATGTTGCGCACGGCGCCCCTGAGACAGGCACGCGCTTCAGCTGCTGTAGGACGACGACGTTTGCGAACTGTTGTGTCTCGCGCGGGTGCTGCTATTCGAGGAGGGCGTTTATGAGGAGTGTTCGAGGCTTTGTCGTACGATGGTAGGAAGGAACGGCTGGTGGTGGTTCGCACGTGTTTACGGGTATATCCAGTTACGGATGCGAAATTTGCCTCTCGGTTTGACGGATGTGTGATGGAGGTAGAGCTACTAGCAGGTACCTTGTATTGAAACTAAATGAACGTTAAAGCCTTTAGCACACGCGTTCGCCAACGCAGTAAGCACTTGCACGCATGGCAGTTGTTTCGACGTTTCGTTATGTCTTCACGTCTACAGCATTTGCCGTTCACGGCGGAATAAAATGGTTGACCAAAAGCCATGCAATGCATGTATATAATCGGGGGTATCATTTGCTCCAATCTCACAGATGACCACAAGAGATGTCATCTATCACCAAGCGTCAAAATTACCAAAGCCACCTGATTTGACCTTCTTCTTCGCCGGCGCAACATCCTCCTCTTCGTCGACGTAGCCCACGATCTCATCATCTCCCATGTCTTGGACCTCCTGCTTGGCAGCCTGGAGGTATTTGCCTACACCGAGGCCATCGCCGCCTCCACTGTCTACTGTGCCGTCGGCACGTATGCGCTTGCCGGTCCAGGTTGTTCGATCGTCAACTGTGCCGCCCTGTTGCTTGATCTCTTCAGCTTCCGTGTCTCTTGTTTCCTTGTCTTTACGTTCCTTTTGCCATTCTTCGAACGGATCGACGAATACCACGACATCCAGGATCTCGATGTCGTTGACTGGCTTGTCCTTCTCGCCTGTCTCTGCAAGCTCCATAGCACGTAATGTGGTGTCTAATCCTCCAACAACCTTTGCAAAGATGGTATGTTTTCGGTCAAGATGCGGAACTGCGCGATATGTGATGAAGAACTGCGACGTGTTTGTGTTTTTGCCCTTGTTCGCCATGCTGAGTATGCCCTTTGTGCTATGTCGTTCAGGCCCATCAAACTCATCATTGAACGGCTTACCCCAGATACTCTGTCCGCCTCTTCCAGTGCCTGTTGGGTCACCGCCCTGGATCATGAAGCCTTTGATGTTTCTGTGAAAAACGGTATCTCTGTAGTAACCCTTCTGCGCCAGCTTGACAAAGTTCCACACTGCACGCGGCGCGAATTCGGGAAGGAGCTCTACATTTAGGTCACCTAGATTTGTGGATATCCGGGCATACCCTTTGATCTTGATGCGCTTGGGCTTGAGCATGTAGTCTTCGTCGGACAGCAGGGCGAGTGCGTTGGAGGTATGTGGAGTGACACCGGTGGAGGTGAAGGACGCGGCGGCTCTGCCGGATGTGTATACCGCAGCATTGTAGGCTGGTTTCTTGGGCGCCGACGCAGCTGATGCTGAGGTGCCATTCTTCGAGGTGGTAGTGAGGGCCTTGGAGGCCTGACTGCCTTGCGTCTTTGCAGCACGATCTGCGCGTGCCTTTGCGACAGCTTCTCTCGCTTTCAAAATCTTGCCTGCATTGCCCAGCGCCTCCTTGTTGACGCCGCTCTCCGCATCGGCAACCACCGTCTCTCCCTCCTTGACATGTTTGAACGAGCCGAAGTCTCGTGACTCGATGTTCTGCGGGTCTTGCAATGTGATGATGTCTTTTCTTGTGAACTCCTGGTCGCTAACCAGATCCTGCCAGTTCTTCGCCTTGATGTTCAGTCTCTCGATGGTGTCCCATGCAAACACATTGCCGCTCTTCTTCAATGCAACGATATGTGTGTTGTCTGTGAAAACCTTGTAGGTCACGGGATCCACGTATTCTCCATCCTCGTTCTTGGTGTAGTTGAGCGTGATCAGATCGGCGCGCTTGAGGCTTGTGCCATCAACGGGGTTGGTATCGGGGTGTTTTGAGAGCCAGGTGAGGATATGGGTGAGGTCGAATATGGTGCCCGACTCGGTGCACACGGGGTCGGTAAATGGCTGTAGCGAGACGGCGCAGTAGTTGAAGGGTAGGCGCTTGAACGTCGACGAGAGACCTGTGGCCGAGGCTCGATTCGATGTGTTTGCGCCGCGCGCGTTGCCGAATGCGTCGGATGATGACCACTCCGAGTGTGTGATGTAGAGCTTATCTGTGTTTCTTCCCATGTTTTACGTGTTGGCCTGGGAGCTAAAGGTGGTGGTATGAAGTATTTTGGTTGCAGTACTTTAGGAAGTTTCATGCGCACTTTCGCGCCAAGAGATGACGCGCCTCAGAACCTCTCCAAGCCTCCCGAGGTCAGCGCGTCTTCCCGCCTTTCACCACTACCCCAGCCAGCTCTGTCCTAGTTCGCCATATTTTTACTATATCCAATATTAATACTCTATCAAATCAAATCCATATGCTATTCTGCGATGAACATCCACCACTCGCGACCGATGCATCATGACTACCCACTTGAGCAGTTGGTAACGCTCCATCGAGAACACAGCAAAGGGCATTGAAGGACGTAGGGCTGATATTGGCACTCATCACTTCACAAAAGCTATCAGTATGCTTCGGCGCAGTGAATATTGCCTTTTATGAGGCGTAAGGCTGAGACACTCGGTGCCAGTCACATCCTCACTAAGCAGCCCTCCCTGAGCATGCATCCAGAAGGTTGTACACCGACAATTTAATAATACTACAGTGGCCAAGCATGTCGAGCTTCGGCTATATCCGAGTTGGTAATATCTCCAAGCTGAGGACGGCTTCTGGTTTTTCTTTCACAAATCTGCCTGTACAGCTGTGCATCACCCCATCGTAACCGAAGAAGATGACTTCTGTCTCTACAACTTTCCTGCCACTTACCACCACCTTCACAGCTCCAGTCGACTGCTTGAACGGGCCGTGGATTATTCAAAATGTCCCAACTACTTGGTGGAAAGCAGGCGGAGACCATGTTGCAAGATGCTTCCCGTCAGGCTTTCCATTTTCAAAGTCACGCATCGTATATTCGCCTGGTGTTTGTCTTGCGGGGTGGACGAGCGCTTGCGAGCGAGCAATTACATGGAGTGGATCCACACAGAACATCGTGTTTTGTTGTCCTGCGTACGTATTGCTGTGCTCATGAGCACGCGTGCAATTTGAACAATCGCTCATCAGTTGCAGCCGCTTCACATGTGTATCGACGAGTAGCTCCTTACATGACTGGGAGGATCAGTTTGGCTGTGTATCGTCATACTCCGTGAATAAGGCCGTGTGGAATTTGAGTGCCAATGAGCCCTTCGTTAGTAGCATATATCAACATCCAGTCATGGTTGTTGGAGCAACTGTACATTCTGTCAATCACCGTTCTTGAAACATGCTAATATCTCCCAGACTACACCCGTTTCATCTTTGGTCCTACTAACTCCAACCGTACTGCCTAGGCTCCTTACTCCGACCGGGTCTTCTCCTGCGCCAACTCCAAGCAACATTGCATCGTCTACTTCCACCTCCACTCGTAACGGAGGACTCCCGGCAGAGGTAAAAGCTGGGTTAGCCAGTGGAGTAGTGGTGGGCGTGATAGTCATTGCGCTCCTAGTGTACCTTGCATGGGCGGTCCGCAAAAAACAACGAGTGGATCATAGCCTTTCAAAATTGCAGGCTACTGAGCACCGGGAATCACATTATGAAGCGTCACAATGCTCCTGGGCCAGCGGAGTAAGATACGACAAGCCAGAACTGGATGCAACCTGCCTCACAGAGATGGATGCAGTATCATCGCTTGCACCCGAGCATGAGCTTGACGTGCCTTGAGTGCACTTCCACAGAGCTACAAGTTTAGTACTTGTGGAATCTTTTACTGCCCTTGGGATATGGAGAAAGCGGTTTGCAATCACAGCGCCTGGAGGTCATATCGAAAGAGGCGCCCCACAAAATTCCAACGACGCCGCAAACGTCTCCCGACACGCCCCCAACCAATGGAACGGTCTCTTGCTCAAAATGAGCGAGAACGAATCATTTCAACACGTGGGATCGCCACACCGTGCGGCTCCTCTCCACATGCCCACGTACAGCACGGCATGTCTCGTTTTTATGTGTCACACTGTTCTTCGATTCGTGTTCTACATCGTGTCAGATAGCTGCCCGTCGACATCCATTTCGTCGTAATTCTCTCCATCTGCATCGTTCTCCTCGTCATCCTCGTAATTTTCCTCTTCATCCGATGTATCTTCGTCATCTTCGTCGTCGCTTCCGGCCTCTGCAGAGTCAGAATGTGGCTCTTCGGTCTTCGTTTCTGGTACCGCCTTCTTGTAGACGAGCTGGCGATCGCTTCTCAAATAGTCTTCTCGCCAGTGCAAAAGTCCATCGACGTCGCCTATGAAGTAAAGATACCCAACTTCCTCTCCAACTTTCCTAGCCATGCGCTCTAGCTTCTCGCTCTCTTCTCGTTTCTCCATTTCTTCCAACGTTTCATCATTGATCTCGACTTCGTCAGTATGCGCGGAGTACGAAAGTGAGCTGCGTGGTGGTCGGGGACGTGTAGTGTTGCCTCGGGCTCGACGTGCCGCCATGCGCTGTTCATCCTTTGAATGCCGATAATTTCGTCGACTGACATACGCAGAGATTGGGGCGTCCCAGAACTCAGGCTCAAAATGGAATTCCTGGCCCAAGCTGTGCTTCCGGCGCACGGCTGACTCCGTTCGGTACCTCAACTCCCATGCACGTCGATGAGCGTCGGAGGCTGCCATAGCTCTCCGGAAATTTTGCACAAGCATCTTTAGCGCTGAAGAGCCTTGCGGTCTTGACTCGGCTTTGTGTGCACGCACGGGTCGTAACGGAGTCCTGGGGACTAAAACATGATCAGCGACAAGTGCGCCGGGTCTCTCCCACCAGGCTACATCCTTCGCAACCTCTGTTTCTGGAAGAGTGGTCGATTGGTACGCTATCATCGAGGCGCAGACAGGGCAGTCTTCAGGAACTCCCAGCGTTGCTGTTGCCTGATTCGAAGTGGACCCCTGATGAGCGTCCTCCCAAGCCTGCTCTCTCTCTACACGCAATTGATCCCTAATCCTCGCCTTCGTTTGTCGTGCATTTGCGATCTCATATCGCAGCTTCGATCGTTGCCACCTTCGGTCGCGCATACAGTCCGCGGGGAAAAGGCCTCCTTCCGCAATCAACCCTATTAGTGCGAGATCCATCCTGGACTTGATTTGGGAGGTGAGGCATGCAGGGCATAACGGCGTGTGCGCGGGAGCGGACGGGTGTATTATGTGGCCGCATTTGGTAGCTTGCTGTTGCAGGTGACCGCACGTTTGACGGCCCTTTGGCGATCCTTCAGGTCGCGTGTTCGGCTGTTCTACAGGGTGATCGAGCATCATTGGCATATTCGACGTGAAAGGTTTCTGGTTGAGTGATTCGAGTGTTGATGTTCGTTGAAAACCTTTGGCGCATGTTGACGAGTCTGGGTCGCTTGCTGTGGAGTGCCACAGTTAGCGATGAGGAGAAAAGTGAAGCAGCAATGCTGTGGTCGGAATGTGAATGAAGTGAAAAGTGAATGCGCGAGGTATAGTCCAACGCGGTGCGAGGTATTTGAATGCGTTGTACTAACTCTGTGGGTTGGCAAGCGCGTCACAGCTCAAATCTGATTGGCAAATGTAATAGGCAGTCACACGAGCAGTCATGGTCGTCGTGGCCGTGCACCCACAAGCTTTCGAGTAGTTGCATTCGCTGACTGAGATCGTGGGGGGCACGTGGACCTTACCTAGGTAAGCAGATTCAAAGCCACGTGATTTGGCCTGGTGAGAGAACAGCAACACAATATCGGCAACCTAGGAGCTACGTCGCCGCCCGAATCCACGCGTTTGCACGCTGGATCGCGCAACGGAAAGATATGCGCGCCTTCACCTGCGCGACGCGACCCTGGCAGCGCTGGCGCGCTGGCCTTACTATCTCTCATCTCGCTTTCACCTCGACATCACGACCTGCCCTTCGCTCCGAGACCTCAGATACAACCGCGACTCTCGTCTCGGGGGTCGTCAAAAGCACTGTCGCCATTGCTTGTCTTGAGCCTCAAAAGTACTGATACGTCCTTTGCGACGTGAGCATTGCCGTTCACAGTTGTGCCACGCAACGAAGTCGCCGCCAAGTCTGATTGTCATCGCGCATCCGTTCGTCGAACTATTACTCGAGGTGAATGGTGGGAAAACGGAGGTGACTGTCGCATTCACTACCTGCGCGGTCTTGCATTACATAGCCACCAACTGCTGCGACTCAAAGCTACCCTCAGCCCCTTCTTCCACCTTGGGAACTCCAACTTGAGAAGCATAGCGAACATGGAGCGTTCTGATCCAACCGAACGAAAGGTCTCATTCAATCCTGAGGCCGCTGCCTTCAGTCCGATAACAGCACCGGCTGCGGAACAGACGGAAGATTTCGCCTTCGCTACCGGGTCTGCAGAGGAGGGCGAGTCTGGCTCAAGGTTATCGGCGATTCCACAGGGTAAGTTGTTCACTTGTCATACCTACCAGACTGTTAACGATGCTACAGAGGACTTGTTACACATCTCCAAAAACAGGCGTGCATCTGATCGGACAGTGGCAAGCGGCTCGGCTCACACGCCGTTGCGACTGCAAGACTTGATTGCCAGTGGTATCTCGCCGGAGCTAATGAGAGCCTTTGGAGGTGAGCGACTCTATAGCTGAATGGAGTTCATTACTAACCATTATAGACACCTCGCACGCTTCAGCTCAATGCACGATAAACTCACCTTTGCATCAACAGGCCCTTCTCCAGCACGAATCCAGCGCAACAGCTTCATTTATGCCCTTTGATATGTACCCGCAACATCCACCAGAGCCTATCTTTGCTCTCGCAGATATGGATGAACTGAGCGCAAGCCTCGGGCTACCCGGCGCAAAGAAAGTATTCACCGTCAACGAGTCGCCAGCACATTCGCACACCTCGCTCGGCTCGCAAGCTGCCTTCGATCCGTTCCACAGTAAGCTACTTACCAGAGCTCAAGGCACACCCCTGACTGCGGAAACTCTAGCCAGTATGATGAAGAGCCGGAGCGACTCGTCAGATGAGACCATCCGGGCACCTCGGGAGCCACAAGATCCTTTCGTCGTGCATGGCTCGCCCGCGGAGGAGGTTGCTCAGGCCACGAAAGTTGTGTGCGCGCCACCTGGCTTTGGTAGTCAAATGCCCCGGATGGTCACGGTGGAGGACGAGCAGATACTTACTGGTCCAGCTACGCCACAGCAGAAAGCAACGCCGGGTCCGTCCAACTACTTCCAGCCTCACAGATCCAACGTCGGCCAGTCCAGCACTCCCTTTTCGCAGCATGCTCGTCTTCCATTAACAAAAAAGCGCCTACGCGCCAGGCCTAAGCGTACTGATCAAGGCCCAGAACCGTCCGCTGCAGACATCTACCCCGACGATGCGATCTGGAGGCCCGCGGAGCCTGTTCAAGCTCAACGCAATTACTTCGCACCTTCGCCCTACATAACGCCGCAGCAGCAGCCACAGCAACAGCCTCAGCAGCAGCCCATCGGAGCTGATGCAAGCTGGCCCACCCCTGCTGAAGTATACTCACACCAAGAGCCCCTGCCGCCGCACGTTTCTCACAGTCCCCAGAAGTACGAGTCCCAGCCAATCAACTGCTTCGAGGGACACGTCGCGCCTTCAGCAACCGACTTGAGCGCCTCGGACGACGACGTTCACACCTTGATCGACCAGCTGCCCGAGCCAAACATCGATACGCTTCTTCACTTCGGCGCCATCGACCTGCTTGGCGAAGAGCGTCCGCTTACGCCACTGCAAGAGACGGGTAAGAGATATGGTCTCGGCTTCTACGGCATTGGCTACATGGACGACTGGAAGCCTGCTGTCGTTACTGAAGGACACACGTGGGACAAACCAGAGGCGTTCAGGGTGCGTCCGAGGGATCATGAGGGTTGGGGTTCATGGGAATGGGCGATGAAGAAAGGATGGGGCGGGGAGTAAAGGCTCTGACGATATTGATGGAGCCGGGGTAAAGAGGCGAGGATTATCTTCATGATTTATTTGACATGGACCAGATGGAGGCGGGGTGGATGCGCTCGCTATATGGCAAACATATCTCCTGCCATCTCTCAGGGCTGCCGAGCGCCCGGACTCCGATTTACTGTACGGTGCGCAATGTGCGCTTGGGATGTTAGATGTCGTGCTAAACGGAGAAAGACACATCCTTAGCTTGAGTATTGAAGTTTCATCTGCTCCATTCCCTGCTTCCAAATATGCGATGACAGACGTTGAAACTGTACTGACCAATCAAACTCCCCTTATACTATCTTACGACCCGCTCACACCACCACGCGCCACTTTCGCGATGCCAACACTCCACCCTCGCAGAGGCCGCTTAGTCCGCGGGTCTAGGCAAGTTTGTGTATATATCAATATGGGTGTGCTGCAAATGTTTTGGAAGAATGCTGTGCAATGCCATCATCTAGGACTTAAATTCTCGCTGCTTTTCAAGCGCTTTTTCTTGCGATTTGGATTTATAGACCGACG
Organism: Ophiobolus disseminans; assembly: GCA_010093685.1. Taxonomy (NCBI): domain Eukaryota; kingdom Fungi; phylum Ascomycota; class Dothideomycetes; order Pleosporales; family Phaeosphaeriaceae; genus Ophiobolus; species Ophiobolus disseminans. The sequence continues at coordinate 457,603 of MU006235.1, read as the reverse complement.
CCTAAGTTTATCATGGCTGAGACGAAGATGGAGGCGTGGGCTGATGGGCCTTGTAAATTGGTGGAGACGCCGATGTTTGGGACGGGGAAGGTACGTTCACCTCCCCTATACACGCTCCTCATTCGCCCTAAAAAGCCCACACAAAACCTACCTCAGCCCGCTTCCAAGCCCCCTACCTAAAACTCACGCGTATCTTTTTCCTAATTCCACACTCCTCCTCCCTGATCTCCCAACTAACCACAATGCAGACAGATATCTTCACGATAGGCGCAACGCACATGGCGCATATCCACAACGCCATCTTGCGCGGGTATAACTCGATTTACCTACAGGCTCCGTATGTGAAAGAGGTGGATAAAGCGAGTTTCGTGGGGTATGCGGCGACGTGGTATCGCTTTGTTAAGAGCCATCATGATGATGAAGAGGAGGAGTTGTTTCCGAAAGTTGAGGAGGTGCTAGGGGAGGGAGGACAAGATATCTGGAAAGAAACACATAGCGAACACGGTACGCATTCTCCTCTCGAACAGATGGTGACGGGACAACTGATTTCCCGCAGAAAGCTTCCTGGGTGGTCTCGCTGCATTCGAAGAATATCTAAGTGGACTGGCCACGCCAAACGCTTTCAACGGCACACACCTCGTGACCCTAATGCGCGCCTTCCAATCCCCCTTTGAACACCACTTCCACCACGAGATCGCCACCATCGCATCATTCGCCGACCTACCATCCGCACCACAGCCCGGTACCCCAGAATCAGAACGCGCAGCAGCAGTCTTCAAGGCGTGGGGTAAGAAGACGGTTACCAAGGCGGGCACGTTTGACGTCGTGCCCTTTTTCCTCATGAATCTGGACGCCGAGTATGAGGAGGGCATGTGGAGGGATTGGCCGCCTATGCCGGCGCTGGTGAGGTGGGGGCTGGTTAATGGGGCGGGGAGTGTGCATTGGGGGTGGTGGAAGTTTGCGAGCTGCGATGCGTGGGGGAGGAGGAGAGGGTTGTACGCGTTGGGGGAGAGTGGTGGGGATGGGGATGGGGATGGGGATGGGGAGGGAGAGATGTAATGTGTATATAAGACAATTGAGAGACTATGTTTGGGAAAAGTTAGCCCAACGGACAAGTTAAACTGTAGGGGTAAAAACCGCTGCACTGACCACTGTTATCACTCACCGGGATACCGCGAACTACTTCCTTTTGCGCCTGCTGGTCCTTGATAAACCACACAAGCAAACTCCACAATCACCTGGCACCTTATCAACCCCCGAATTTCCCAAACCACCTCAACTCAGACTCGTCTACACGACTAAGATAGCGCGAACACTGTGTATACCAAACAAAATGCTACCCATCTCGAGCGCCCGCCTGACCATTGCAGCAATCACAAATGTCACCCGTAACCCCAAAACCATTCCTTTTCTCGAATCCCAATCTCAACCACGCACACGCCATGCAACCGCAACCACCCCCTAAACCCCCACACGTCGTAGCCTTCGAATCCACCCAAGCCTCACTCCTCCACGATCTCCACGCATTCCTCGCCCGCGGCCGTGCCGAGCTCTTGTCCATGATCAAAGACGCCGACCCAAGCAGTGCTCTTTCCACGTTATGCAAAGAACAGCATCAGCAGCTGGATGCGTGGGAGAAAGGGTTCGAGTTTACGTGGCTGGTGGTCCAGAAGGGGAACACGGAGCAGAAGACGCAGTTCTTGTGTTCGAAGACGGAGGGGCTAAGAGGCATTGTAGGAAGGTTCAAGGAGAGGTGGAGGGAGCTTGGAGGTGAGCTTTGGGGAAAGGGGGAGGTGGAGGGAGAGGGGGGCACAGAGATGAGATCGGAGGCTTCATGAAGTATTTGGAGATATGATGTTCGTGTAAAGGATGATTGTGAATTAGGGTACACCTGACACGCGTAGTTTTTGGACTTCAAACCCCAAATCTAATCAATTGCGAGGCAATGCTTGTCAGCAAACCGCTACCCCTATTCAGATGTTCCTAATCATGGTGCTTACCTTGAGAGCGTCATCACCATCTCTCGATATCAATACTTGTTCCTCGAAACACAATGAACACATCGAAATGCCCTGGAGGCGATCCTCACACAACGATTCGTAATCTATAGAATCAAGGCATCGAAGTGTTGCTTGCGGCACTCGTGAATGCCAGGGCGGTGCTAGATAGCTACGTCAGCGAGGGTAGGCGAGCGAAGGATACAAGACTTCGCACCGAAGAGTCGTCAATCTATGAAGCGATGTCGCCCAATGGAAAATCTCAACATGATCTGTATCTGAGCAGGTTGGATGTCATGGTGGCGCAGGCTAGAGCGCTTAGGACTCTGGTAGAAGATTTCAAGGATCAGTTTGGAGAGGATTGGGATTGGATGAAGAGGTTGGAGCGCGCTGAAGATGGTTCTGAGCAGGGTTGGCAGACGTGAGCGAAGATTAGATGGGAGGGCCTCAGAGTGTGTAGTGGAGCCGCTAAAAGCGGTCCAATGATAAACGGCCAGTATGAGTATTCAGGATATCAAAACAAATTGAGACCCACGCGATGTCATCACTTGCCTTGCTGTATCAGCAGATCCTCCAACAAGCAAGCGATGCACAACCAAGTGCAGGTATAACACTAGCAGCATTGTTCCCTCGTTACATCCTTCATTGGTTGATCACATACCACTTACTTCAACGATCATAGCATGTCACCTCCACCCAAGGAAATTGTAAGCTCGGATACCACTGCTATCACACAATCGCTAAAAAAGGCATATGACTCTATCTTGAACAGCGTCGCCGTTTCGATCCAATGGCATGAAAAGGTCAAAGAGCAGCTTCGAGTGGCCCATGACGACTTGAAGCGTAGTTTACCTCATGGTTCCATGACTACACAATTGTCGACGAAGCTCCGCGGTCTGGAAATAGTGGTGTCTTACGCCCAATCAATCGTTTTAATGCTCGAGGAGTTCCCGATCAACATTCGCGCTGAATGGAAGCCGGTGAAGAAAGCAAGTCTAGAGCAGCGACGGGTGTTCTTAGAAAAGAAAGGAAGAGAGCTCAACAAACAGCAGAAGGCGTTCAGAGTGGCGCTGGAGCCTGCGGTGACTGAAGGAGGATGCAGTTTTAAAGTATAAGTAAAATGGAGGACGAAGTGGAAGAAAACGGGACAGTGAGCGTTGTCGGTGAGCACAATGGAGTCGGACTGACGGCCGTTGAGCAGAAAGCGTTGATTGCGTCTCGTGTATTTACCGATGATCAAACAGGGCATGAGAGCGAACACGTACTACAGCACTTGCCGATATATGTGTAGGAGCTCGTCCAAATTGAATCTAGTCAATTACTTGATTCAACCAATTTGTCCGCAAGCTTATCTGCAAACGAAGACTAATGATCAGGGGGCTGTGATGTGTACGAGCCTTCGGAAACATTGTCGATCGCACGCCGCTGTACAACACAGGGTCGAAGATTCCGAGGATGTGGCGCTCAACGGAAGCACGCGCGTGCATAACGCATGTATCGTCTCATCCATATGTCGTGTTGCTGAATTGGTTCACCCCGACGGCAGGTACTTGTTTTGCGACGCACGAGATTAGGTAGTGGTCGGTAGTGTCTCGAAACCGCTCCATTTGGTCCGAAGTGTGCATTAAATAACCAAAATACTCTCGTCATGACAAGGAATTTTGAAACCTGTCATATGTGATGGTTCTATGGTGACGCTGTGTCTGGAGCCCTCAAGGGCTGCCTTTCCGGGCGTGCACGCTGTCCAGGCCAGCGAGGATGGCGAAATTAGCTCGCCACATTCACGGTGTCTGAGCTGATGATGAACGGTGTACCGGGTAATACTAGAATAAATGATAGATCGGTCCGACCTTGCTTGTACCAGCAAGTGCGAATGAGGTGGTGGTGGTGATCACGACCTCGGGAGACTTGTGTTCGAAACCAGGCAATTCACTAGCGTGCCTTATTTAGACAAGAGCCTGTGGAGATCGGAAAGCGTCTTCGGCCTCTCCACCTCCTGCGTTTCTGAAACTAACTACCAATCTCAGTCTCAGTTGATCTATCTCCGCATGGAATACTACGAGCAACAAGATCGGATATATTCAGGTCTTGCTTAGGAAATAATGTGTCCTCATCATTGATCGTGAATACGACCGCCTGATCGATATATATATACAACGCAACACGATCTATGAAGCCTGCGACATACATCGACCACGATAGTGATAGTGCTGCAGACCTTACCCGACAGTATGGATACAGTTATCAAATGCGAGATCGATAAATCATGCACGTCAACATTCATTTCCCTTGCATCGCCTAATGGCTTTCATGCTTCCGCACCTCAGCCATATCTCGGGACTAATTCTCTCTTCAATCTTAGTTGCCTCTCGCAATGATTTTGAAGGGTAAAATAGTTCCCCGACGGCAGAGCATACGAGGCACCATAACACACCTCGATTCGCATGTCCACACGCATGGAAAGGGGTGCAGTCATTATGTCCCCACCGAAAAACTTCACACGCGGCGTTCTGTTCACACTAAGCATTCTAGCCACGTCCATTTATGCACTCGAAAGTTCTAGCCAAACGAGTTCAAGCACTGTGCCTTCGAGAAGCACATCGACAGGAACTGACGGCGGCCGCGTTCTGCCCACCGGCGGATGGATCAGCCCAGAGTACAAGTGGTTTTTCCAATTTCCGTTGCCAATGCCGCCGGTTAAGCAGCCAAAGCTGTATGTTGAGCACTATCTAACGCAGTATCGATTCCCAAATATTGACTACACTAGTACATACACGGACAAAGTTACAGGAGGGGCGATCGACTTCTACGAAATCGAAGTCAAAGCTCTTGAGAAACAGGTATACCCAGACTTACCTCTTACGCACATGGTAGGATATGATGGAATAGAACCTGGGCCCAAGCTTATGATGCGGAAGGGTCGAGGCAAGTGTTTCGTCTTCATGTATGGTCTAAAACTAACATACCGTGCAGAAGCAGTCGTTAGATACATCAACAACGGTCCAACAAAGATGTCAGTACATGTTCATGGGCAGTACAACCGGGCGCCTTTCGATGGATGGGCATCGGACTATGCTTATCCTGGTCAATTCAAGGACTACCATTATCCGAATGCTCAAAATGCCCGCACCATCTGGTATCATGTCAGTATAAAGTGAGCTTAGTATCAAAATCTCTGCTCATGATTCCCAGGACCATACCGAGTTCGAAACGAGTGTCAATGTATACATGGGGCAAAATGGCTTCTACCTCTTGTCCGACGACGAAGAAACCGCTCTGAGGCTGCCTACTGGAAATTATGACGTTCCACTCTTGATCTCTGCAAAGGAGTACTCTAGAAATGGATCTCTCTTTTATGACACCAACGGAAACAACGGACTTCCGGGAGACATCATACAAGTGTGAGGCACTCATTAATCAGTCCTTTCATGACTACCTAGGTATTGACATCGATCCAGGAACGGGCAGCCGTGGCCGTACATGGCTGTTGAGCCACGGAAATACCGCCTTCGTTTACTCAACGGTGCCGTGAGTCGTTGTGCGTCGTCTCCATGACTTATACTTATGTTCTCTTTCTCACGGATTCAGCATTTACCCTTTCGCTCCATGAAGGATTCGAAGGAGGCGCCATAGGTTTCGATGTCATTGCCTCAGATGCCGGCAAGTCTCATGAGGTAAGCTTGGATACAGACAGCTGATACTATCTAGGCCTCTTCAATCATCCCGTTCGGACCTTGTCGTTGGCTTTCGCCATGGGCGAGCGATACGAGATTATTCTCGACTTTGCGGCTTTCGCTAACAAGAACATAACCATGCGCAACGCCAACGGGATATTTGGCAACATTGACTTCGCCGCCACCGATCGAGTCATGCGCTTTGTTGTAGGTACCTCTGTCAGCGATGGCAGCAACAACGGCGCCATCCCAGCCAACCTGCGCTATATCCCTCCGCCACCGCAAGTGAGCGTGACGAGGAATTTCACGTTTGAGCGTGATCTTTCCAACGGAAAGTGGCTCGTCAACGGCGTGGGATGGGCCGATGTGGAGCATAGGATCTTGACACGACCTGCGCTTGGAGCAGACGAGATATGGGAGTTTCACAACGGGAACGGAGCCGGTGTGCATCCGGTACATATTCATCTGGTCGACTTCCAGGTGCTGTCCCGAACGGGCGGAAGAAATATTGTCACACCCTATGAAGCTGCAGGAATGAAAGATGTTGTATGGCTCTCTGCAAATGAGACTATAAGGGTTGTTGCAAGGTACGCGCCGTGGCCAGGTGTCTAGTGAGTTCATCTTTCGTTCAAGGTTTCGTGATGTCGCTCTAACAGCTGATAGTATGTTTCATTGTCATAATATGGTTCATGAAGATCACGAGTAAGTTTCAACGTCATGCCACGAGTAGCAAAGCTGACACCTACCAGTATGCTTGTTGCGTTCAACGTCACCAACCTTGCGAAATGGGGCTATGATAACTCAACTCTATTCATCGACCCTATGGAACCTCAATTTCGGCCAAAGAACATCAATGCTGATGACTTCACAGAGGAGGCAATTCACAAGAAGCTGGACTGGTTTTGGAGCTTGAATGCGTACAACCGGACGGCTACACCTTCGACAAAGAAGAGACGAGAACACAACTTGTCAAAAGACACATGCGTATGAAGCAAGGACTACATGTTGGGGTCGAAATTCTAGCAAACTGCGCATGTAGGTTCCAAAGCCCACTGATGTAAATGCGCACTGCGACCAGCGCAACACGACAACTCCCTCTATCATAGAGTAATCTTAAAGGATATCCACTAGATGCACTTCTATAAATACCTTCAAAGACTTTAATAAAGCACAGTCATGTTGCTTTCTGTGGAGTGCCATTCGGTAGTGTGCATGGGCGAGTTAGCCTAAAATAGATGGCCTATCGCTTGTTCGTATCTCCACTCCCGAAACGCTTTGCTCATCGTCTAACACTCACTGTCCATTGATATCACGTATATGTTTTACTTCTTTTCAATCGTTGTCATCACAACATGACTTCTCATCTTTGGCCTAACCGCCAGATCATCTTCGCTAGTATAGTGGTCAGTATTTCTGCTTGTCATGCAACTCGCAGGAGACCTGGGTTCGATTCCCAGGCGGAGAGAGATATCTTTTTGCATCGCGAGAGATTTAGGGGTGGTGGTTGGTAAGTCGGGTGGTGGGGTGGGGGATGAAGGGCCTAAATAAAATTTTGCATATGGCCCGTGCGCCACCAACATCGGACTCCACTACGCGTGTAAGATGTGGTCGATACTCTTTTTGTGCTTCATTTTTATACTTCGGGTATATATGCATCTTTGGTGGGGATGCTGTATAGTATAAGAGAGTTGGCGAATATGTCGGTCAGTGGAGACGCATCTCTGACCATAACAACGTCAACATCAGGACCTGTAACGAAGAGTCAAACCTTGCCGTGGGAAGCGCACCATCTTCTCAGCCGTCCTAGTCGAGATGTTCATATCAGCGCGACTCAAACAGAACCCTGGAAATTCCCACATCTTTTCCTTATCAGCCTACTAACAACCTTGAACGCACCACAGCAAATTCTGTATACTCGACCTCATCTAAAACTGTCAGACCAGGTAGATTATCCAACACCCATCTCAGTGTTCTATCCATCTCTGAAGTCCCACCTACTTCAGCCTCCCCCTACCCGCAAGCCACCCCCAACAATTCCAACCATACCACCCCTGTCTATCCACAGCACAAGCCACCCCAGATTGTCAGGCCCCAGGGAATTTTCACTGGGTCCGGGGACGCCTGCTAGAAGAACATTACGTTGGGAAGTTTTGTTGATAGAAGTGCGCATGTTTCAAGGGTTCCCTCAAATGCGTGGTACCTTTCTCAGGGTCCACCCATGATTCATGAAACAGCGCCAGCGTCAACGCCGTTGATCGAAATTGTGGGTCTGTGGGGCTGCAAGGACGTTGGCTCAAGGTTTACGGTTGGAAACTCTCTTAGGCGATTCGCACTCGCACACTCTGAGGCGGAGAAATTCGGAGGACTCTTTTGGAGCATTCCCATGGAGCCTACCATGTTCATCGCCATGGCGAATTCGGGCCGACTTCGGCAACGGCCGAGAGTTGCCGACCGCTTTGTTGTGAGTAGCTTCGGCACTTTTCTGGTAGTCTAGTGTGGTTGGGATTGCGTTGAGGATCGGGAGCCGCACATTTTGATCGGGGACGGGCTGTGACGCCATATGTTGGGCCGAGGAACCGCTACCTATTGTCGCAGAATGTCACTGCGATGCGATGGACCTCGGGATGTTGGCGGTGTGTGCTGTTTTGTTGGAGCTGTAGTATTTGTCATCAGGAGACAGGAGTGACTAGGAAGATTGAGCGGCAGACTTTGAGTGTGGGTTAGATCGCCATGTGAAGAGTGAGCGGCTTGGTGGAGAATGACAGAGCGCATTGCTCGTCTGGTATCATTGAGAATGTGCCGAAAGTTGGCAATGTGTAGCAAGCATGATTTAGGACCTACGTGGGTACATGCGTAAAGGCGAAAATCGCCAGTTCGTGTAAAAAGAGACAAGAAAATGCCCATATTCTCCAAACACCGTTTGCTATGCCGAGCGAAATACCGAAATAAAGACTATCGCAACGAGTTACTCCTCAATCACACCTGTCTTGAGCATACTCTCCTTGAGAGCCTTCTTATACTCGCGTTCCATACCGTGTCTGACAGCGTCGAGAACAGTGTCGACAGTTGCCTTGGGCTGGAAGCGAGGCTTGGTTCCTTCCTGGAAGACACCAGTCCTGACGAGGATGGAGTACCAATCAGCTTCGTCGGTGTAGTTGTCGTATTCATTGGTGCCTCGAACATCGGACTCCGGGGTGTCGCCGACGAAGTACACGGTCGATGGCGGCGAGTCAATGCCGTGTGTGTCCTTGCGCCAGCGCTGAAGCAGGCGAGTGGCAAACTCAAAGGTACCAATCTGAGGCTTGCCAAAAGCGGTGGTCTGCAGGTCTTTGCCAGTAACAGCCTTGAACATGGCTTCGAGAGACACACGAAGGGCTCCCATGCCAATTCGGGTGAGATCGTGGGAAGCGCTCCAGACAACGTCGTTGTGCGAGAAGAAGACTGGTGGGCCGTCATCGAAGTTCTCGGACCTAGTACCAAGGCGGCCGTTCTTAGACATCAAGAGATCGAGGATGATCTGCTGATCGGAGGCCCAGTCTCGCGAATCGGCGAACACGAAGATGGCTTCTATCTCGACCTCGGCGAAGTTGCGGGCACGAGAGTTCTTGTACTCGTCGTCGGTCAACTGACGGAAGGGAGTGGTGTCCTGGTTGTCCTTGATTATATCTCCAGGTGTGACACTGATGATGTTAGTCTGGAGTTCAAAGGGCCTTCGGCGACGATTGACTTACACATCCTTGAAGCCGTAGCCTTCAGCGACCAGGCGGCACTTCTCGCCTTCCCCGCCGACGACAAGAACAGTGTTGAACTTCTCGGCCATCTCTCTCATGGGGGTATGTCCGCAGATGAACTGTCCTGGCGAGACCTCCAACTCTAGTTGCTGGCTGAGTTGAATGCATCGCTCAGCCTCAGTCTTGCCGCCACCATTTGTCACAAAGATGTAGGGGACTTGAATGCCATACTCGTTCTCGCCGTTCAGCATCTTCATAGCCTCGATGGCTTCGGGAATGGGTCGACCTCCCCGAATGAGGACACCATCAATGTCGAACGCGAAGGCATACTTGTCGGTGACAGAGGTCTCAGGTGGGGTGACGATAGGCGAACCCGGAGACCCAGCAGACTCGAGATGATGCCTGGCTGTTTCGAATTCAGTCGCAACCTCGGAACCGGTTGATGGGGCCATGAGGTGTTGGGGTGGGACAACTACTGTCGGCCCCATCTTTATGCTCTCACGGGTGGCCTCCCTAGACGAAAGCCTGCGTGTGAAGCGGGTACCCGTAGGTGAGACGGCAAGAGACGGTGTGGACATCTCGAATGCGTTGTGGTCTTGCAATATGTGCCTTGAAAAATGGAATGAGTTCGTGCTCAGACTCGGTGGCACTGTGGATGATGGGTCTGGGGAAGTGGAGGAAAAGTGGTCTTTATACGCTTGACGATCGACGTGTGGATGTTACTCCAGAAGGACGGAGAAAAGAAGTGGGTAGTGTGGAGTTGAACTGTGGATGTGACATTCAGGAGTCGGTGTAAGGGTTCGGCGACATGTTTTATACGAACATTCAGAACACATTTTGCTCTCCCAGTGTTTCATTACTCATGACATAGGGTCGCATAACCTATGGTGAACAATTCGCCTGCACTCGGACGTCAACCGTCGGGCCCTGAGCAAAAGCTTATCAGTTGGGATTCACCATAGTGCTTAGTTGTGGATCCATGGCGTCATAGTCTTTGGATCAGGAACAACGGACATCTACAAGTCTTGGTGTCTTGATAGCGGCATCCGTATGAACGGTACATGTGGCCGTATGGGAAATGGCTGTGCCGTGTTCCTGTAAGCTCATTCGGTGATGAACGCCGGCAATGTTGCAGTTGAGGTGGACATGCAGGCACCGGAAGCGGGTCCCTACGCCAATGACAGATTGGCGAATCATCTAGGGGTCACTAAGGTCTTTTTGCAAGTCGCATTGCCATGTGCATTGCCACGGCCGCGCTCGGGTGGTGTAGCTGTGGAACGGTGGTTCGAATTTTCGACATTTTTCTGCATAGTGACGTCATTGCTGATTAGGGCGCATTTGGCCGAAGCACGTTGTAATCGCTTGCTCGGCACCCCAGGCCGTCGAAAAACCATAGCCTGCGACAAACTATTACTTCAGAGTGTCCATCTCAAAAGTCTCAAGCGAGAATGATCCGGACGAGTTCTCGTCGCCAAGGACCGAGCGGTTAAAAAGAGGAAATCTTGAGGCCTGAAACTGATCTTTCGGCACACGTTCCCTTTGCGAGGCTCGTTTACTGCATCTTGCGACTTAAGAGGCTATGATGTGCAACCACAGCTTCCAAAATCGCTGCGTATGCTCCCTGGTCCAATCAGCGCTGCGAGTCTCTGGTAGTGAACCCTTATCGGTCCCTTCACATGCTGCGCGCATAACATCCTTCGTATGGAAAAAGGCGCGTGCATAATCGCGGCAGAACCAGCTTACACGTAGTGGACCGCTTGTAATATGTACCCACAAACGTATAGGTAATCGCGCTTGACGTAATTCATACTACCACAGTACCCTGTTGAGTCTCTGGTGGTGAGGATAGGGTCTGACAGCTTGCAGATACTTGTTTCAGCGGCCAGATAGCGCAATATCCGAGCGACAGCAGCAGTGACGAGGTGTTTGGGTAACAGAGTAATGAAGTTGCCTTCATGAGGCCATCGATGGTGTAATGAAATAGTGACGGACATAGTAATGTGGTGACGTATTGCACTAAGCTGAAAGCCACACAAACTGATGGCCAGAGAACAACCGCATCGAACTTGCATTTAGGTCAGTGAATTTCATGTGGTAGGGCACTTATTAGCCATGTGCTTAACAATGTCGCACATAACACACCTTCTTAAAGCGAACAGGGTTAGAACGCGGAGGCAATTTGGCCTAACCACCCCATATGTTTTTGCAAGCACCATCAGTACACAGGAAAAGTAAATCCTCGCTGGATTGTTGCGGTCGTTTTCTCGGAAGCGACGGCTTGTAGAGGTAACAGGACTGCCAAGAAGAGTGGATACCTATCAGCGCGAGGACCTTGGGTTGCGATGAGATGGTCTCGCTTGGAGAGGCTCAATCTGCCTGCCTTTCAGTGATACATACTTGCATTTCACCACCATGCTCGGTTCGAAAAGTTAGACTAAGTTGCAATTGATCCCCTCGTTTGTCAGACCGATTTCCTTCTAGACACACGAAGTTTTGGCCGAGCGTCGGTGAGCGCCGAAGTCTTGCTCCACCTGGACGTTGATGTGGGGATGCCGATCACCCCAGGAGTTTCCACAATACATTCGAAGAAAGATACACGGGCCAAAGTTGAATGGTGGATACTCGGTTCACCGCTATTTCACGCCCAGCTCTTTTCGCCAAAACAACCATATCGACTTTTGATAGATGGGGTAAAGTAGCGCCGGGGGATGACTGCAGCGCACCACAAGCTGAAGAACTCATGGGAAGAAGAAGACATCACCTGTAGCATGCGTCTTTGCAAACACGCGTTGAGACGGCGCCGCTGATAGAACTTCGTTGCACTGACTTCGAAGCGCTACTTCATGACGACTGGGGCTTCGACTTGGTGAAGATCAGCTCGTTTACTCGATCGTAGTTTGAAAACATATCCGCCGGCTGAGAAACAAGATGGGAGAAGTCGATACTGGTGTAGTAATGTGTTTTTCGTGAGATGTTCTGGACGGGGCAGGTGCGAAAAGATATTCTTAAGGGAAGGAAGGCACGAACGACAATGACACGAACCTGACGCCAAACGCGACGCCACCTCCACTCACCTCCGCCATCATTGTTCCAACCAATTTAGGCAAAACGCTTTCCCAAATTCGGGACGATGAACTGGACGGGTGGGACGCTGCAGCGCACGAAGAATGCCAACAAAGGCGTCGTCCAAAGGCAAAAGGCCCACTTCGCGAGGGTTCGCACTTACCTTCAGAATGGATCAAATACATCCATCGCACCCTTTCGACCTAGCTACTTACAAAATGACGACAGCTTTGAGCTGGCTGGCCACCTCCCATCCTTCGGGTCAGGATCAGTGCGCCATACAGGACATTCAGCAAGGCACCATCGCGACACTCCAGATCAAGGACTACCACCGGACTGTGAGGCACGTGATTCTGGGCGACCAGCGAAGGTCCACTACGAGTACATTTCACCAGAAGCGTCGCATCGGCCTGGCTTGACCGCCAAATCGCTCAAACGCAGCCCTGAATGTGAGTTTTGCGAAAAAAATTGTCACATGCCTACACAGTACGAGCATAGGAGGGTACGCGAGACTGAATCGTTTTAGACCAACAACAGGAGAAGCGGAGAGCAGATGAGACAGACTCGGAGTTTCAGCTCCTCGAAGCGAACAGGAAGCGCCTGTTGAGGCAAAACGACTGGATTGGTGTCACGCCATCGCGAGCAGTCAACCTCAATTTCTTGTCCCGTCTGGAGAAAAGCAAGATTGGTCGACGCAGGGAAGTGGATGGTAAACATGGCGCAACTACTCGCCGTGGAGACCCTTCTGGGTTCGCGACACAACGAGCTCACCCCACGGATGATCAATACACTGGCCCTCTCGAGCAGGGCGCTATGCAGGCTAATGCCACTGGTATCCGTGTCCGAATTGGTACAGATGCGTTGACGACCGCTTGCTCGACTCAGGCAGTTGGCCGCAACCTGTCGCATGCATCATCTGATGCCATGCTTTTCGATCAGCCGGCTTCCGGTGTAGAACGACAAGATATGCTAGAGATAGCGCGCGAGCGGCCTGATGATGCAGCATACAGCGGCAAAAGCGTTAACGACCGCCAGCCGACTTGGGCTGATGAGCAAGCTCGAGGTGGTCCCAGACATCTCTGTCGGCTTGAGGCTAGTAATCACTCATGCGAACCTGATCTGCATGGTCCGCGCAACCAGCAACGTGTTATCGCATCTGCGGAAGGTGTCCCTGAAGGAACGTCTCGCGATAGAAGCACACCATCATTCCGAATCACGCAGCAGGTGGAAGGTGTTGAGCATCCTCTGCGTCTTGTCTTCGTGACCCCTACTTCTGACCCGAATATCCGAAGTCACCACACATTGCAAAGTGATGGCAATGGTGTTGATACTGCCCATGCAGGTATGTCCGAAACGGGATCTAAGCATCATCTCGGCAATGGACCCGACATTGGGTTTGAAAGTGAGGCAAAATCCGCAAGCGCCATCGTCGATGAGAGGCCGTGGAAGTCACTGTTTGACATTCCCGAAAACAGTTCAAGCCATACGACGACCTCAAAGACCTCCGGAAAGAGCATGGTGCATCATCACTTCACCGCGCGAAGACGTGAAGCTGAAAGCACTAGATGGTCACAGCATGCGACTCAAGGTAACGACACGCTCAGCTCGTCTCTCGTTTCCGCCTCTTTGCCTTCTCTTAAACAGGGTTCTCAGACGCGCGTACCTGCACACGTTCTGGGAACAGACTTGCAACATCGGAACAAGGTGGCAGTCGGAAAAGTGAACGAGGAGGAAAAACAGTGGGAGGATTTCATCTTTGGAAGCGACAAGCGATCGTCATCGGAGACCTCAATTGAGCATCGCGAAAGCAGTGTACATAGGACATGGAAGGACTCTTCAGGGTACTTGCCGTTGTCTGCTGCCGTTAGCTCATTACGCTCTACACCGTTCAGGGCAACATCAGGACGTGCTCCTCGCATGAGCGACCGCGTACACGATGCAGCAAGGCCCCGGACCATCAGCTCACCGGCCGCTATGTCTGCAGGCTTTATCGAAGAACTGAGTGACGAGGAGCAGGGCAACGACACGGCTGAGCTCAACGCATTCGGCGAGCAATTTGTGACTCATGCCTCTCTGCACAACAACGCATCTGGCGAGACCGATCTCATTTCCTCGAGAATGTTTAGTGACACGGTGACGTCCCGCAGCGGTCTGGACCCTCCCGGCGACGGGACGGACAGTTTGCTCGGACATGTCAACGCTAGCAACAGCCAGCCAGCACGAAAAACGAAGCGCCCTTCTTCCTGGGACATACCTGATAGTGACGAAGGCCGACTCCATCTGGTCGATCGTGATAGTTTCGATTGAACGGAGTCTTCCTTTTGTCAATCGGTGGATCGGAGTCGGAGAATGGCTAGTTCACCTTGAGGCTCAATGGCCTGCCGCGTCGTCCTTTTGAGGACGTTGTGATGATACGATCTGATAGGTTCATTTAGCGGCATGAATCTTCAGTAAATGGACAATTACTTGGGTGTTCCATTTTCCGATTGGTGCAGCTTGGTGTAACCTGCAAGAAGCATGAGCTCAGCTCAGCCCGTCTGCGACAGAACCTTCTATTGCCCTTTCGTGCATTCATTGGATTGCGTTTCGCAGCCGCAAGCAGATCAGAGGCTCGCTGACTGCAGCATCTTGTGCGCCCTCACCGTACGAGCGAAGGCGCACAGACACGAACAGTCCGAAAATAATTTCACAGCAGCGAGCATCGGAGCCCTACCCGTCCACCGTGTAAATATTCCCTTCTTCGGACCTAGGCGAGGAAGGCAATGCATGTCATCCACTGATTGTCTGTGTGAAACAAGACCGCGGAGCAGAGGGAGATACGTGCGTGGCTATTTCCGGGTAAGGCGTGGGATTGCTGGTGACAGAGTGCCGGGTACCCATTGTTTAGCGAAGGAGCGCACCGCCAATTTCAGTCTCTGCAACATGCTCCATCAGCCACAGGCTCAAGTGATGCCCAATTGACGGATACGGTAGTCGGTAGTTGGTGACACGCATAGGCCCTGCGATAAGGCATTGAGTGACGTACAAACAAGTATCACCAAGGCAGAAGATCGATTGGATGCGAGGAGACGATGGAGGAGGATATCACACCGCTTACAGGTCACATGGACGAGCGGACCAGCTGGAAAGCCACAGCTGGGTGGGACGGCGGTTGATGTGCGGAGGGGGCGTTTTGATTCGTGAACAGCTTCAGGGGCAGCAGATGCTGCTGGCTTCTCGAAGCTTGGGAATGGCGGCGGTAGGGCCGTCACGCGACTCGCTGCAGTGCGATGCAATGCAGCGCGATGGGATACGGAGCACTGGCAAACACCATGGCGCTATTGAAGAGTCATCTCTCAGCGCATTGAGGCCTGCAGGCATGCGGGACAAGGTCAGAGCGTGCTGCAGCTGGTTGAGAAGTCGATGGAAACCTTGCGCGCTGTCGCAAAGACCGTTGAGCCCGAGTGGGCTTGAATTGCGCCGTCGCCAGCCGGACCCCTGGCCAAAATTGGCGCTTGTCGTCTCCGAGGTGCCGGTGCTCGCACTTCGTTTCATGACGGTGGTCCCGCACCACGTGCTGGAAAATGGAGAATGCGCCTCAGTTGGGGCGCACCGCATTGGACATGGGCGCTGCGACTCGCTGGAGTCGCTGTTTGATATACGTGGCCCATCACCGCTACATGGACCAACTGGCCTGCGGCGGGCATGCTGTTTGCCTCGACAGCTCGTATTACCCGAAAGCTCACCGTCTTCTGCCCGAAGTGGGCGCCGCAGATTGGCACGCAGACGTGTCGGTAAGGACGGATCTACAGACTCCAGCAGCAAGCAAACACGGGCTCGAAATGAGGATATGCGCCGAGCTCGCGGAATGTGCTTGCCAGCTCATGCCACCGGTGACGAGTGTTATTAACAGCATCGCCTGCGTGCTGCAGATGCTCAGCCTTGCCAACGACGCTTGGCCGGATGGTACGGCAGCGTGGTGTCGTGTTGGCGATGTGCTCAGTGCCTGTTCCGGATCCCGTGTAACTCACTGCAGATGCTGTGATATTAGGCCTCGCTGTGGGCGCTGTGATTGGGGCCCACCGTGTAGCAACGGCAACCCAACGTCATCCTCTGAAGCGTTTCACACAAGCGTGCCAGTGCCGAAGCCGGCTCCAGTCTCCAGACAGTACCTAGTAGGCAGTAGTCTGGCAGGGAACAGGCGTGCGGGGCCTTGTCACCGTCTTGCGCTCCAACTCAGACGGGCGGAGTGGCGTGGTGCCCAAGGATGGCCAGGGGCGCCATGGAGTGGCAGAGGAAGCGTCGAGGGACGATGGCGTCGCGACAGAGACTTTGCGAGCTTGCCCCATTGCAGCCAAGGCCCACCGTTGTTTGCTGGTACCAGAGGGTACCTTCCCAGGTTAGGTCCAGGAGTTACCCGTCGCTGCCGTCCACTGTACAAAGGGGAGGAGCGCCCCGGGTAGTCACACCTCACTCTCCACCGCATCCGGCCTCACACACTGCACCTTCACCACCCTGCCGCCTCAATCATCGCAGAGTGGCTCCGCCTGCACTCCGCATTCCACCGCCATCCTTCGCTGCAGCGCCGAGGCTTACTGTGGTGCCGCTCACCTCACCGTTGCGGCCTCGCGACCCCCACGAATCGCTCCGAATAGCCTGCCATCATCCCATAGCCCAATTATACATCCCTGCCCGCAGCACCGCACGCCTGCTCCTGCACCTCGCTGCAAGTCAATTCTTCAGTAATCGCGCGAGACAGCTGACCCGCATCGTGCTCGTCTGCCTTTGTCTGTGGCCTGGCGCGCTTGTCCGCCTAATCCGTCTAGCCGCCGCGACTCTCACGATACTACAATGCAGCACAGCTTTTAGTCCTCGTCTGCCGCATCCCAGGACCCAGCCGGCTGTTGATCCTGTCTGCTTTTATTAGTAGTGGCGCCCAGCTGCCAGTTCCGCTCCCTCATCAGCGATCGACATTCTGCTTGCAGTTGCGCCATGAAGCACCTTTAACACGCAGCCACGCTTTGTTACTCCCTTCACTACCCCTCCCGCCACTATGTCGTTGCTCCACCACCAACAACACTCCCGGCCACGCATGCCCTCGCCCCAGCCTAGCTTCGCCCGCATGACGGCTGCCATCAACATCCCCAGCTCGCGCGGCAGCCCGGCCTCTATCACCTCGCCTTACAATGGCTCCCTCCAGTCGACGCCCGAGGGTATGGCGCCGTTTGCTCCTTCTTCGCTACCCGCAGTCCCTACCTACACGCTGCCCGAATCGCTACTTCCACCTCCCGTGCAATCGCCACCCACGTCCTCACCTTCTGCAATGGCAGAGGCTCTGGGCAAGGGTCCAGGGCTGATTCGGAGGGTGAGCCGAGGCGCACAGGGCATCCCAAACAGATTCCGCCGGGGTAATTCGGCAGCGTACCGTGACAAGAGCTCGGGACCTGTGATTATGCGCCGCCGCAGCGACAGCAGGACTGCTGCTGACGGCGACACGGGCATCTCCGACTTTGACGCTTTTGAGGAGGAAGCAGTAGACGACGTGTACGGCGAGCCGCCCATTAACGCCCTTGGCATTTCCAACATCGCCTCCAGCGCCAACTCGATACAAGACCCCAGAATTCTTGCACCCGTTCATCCTTCTCGGCTCGAAGAGGGCACCATGTTGAGAAAGATTACCAAGAAGGAAGAGAAGAAGATCAACTTGCGTCTCGATCTGGAATCGGCCAAGGTATTCTGGGACCCCTCGCGACCTTCAAAAATCTTCTACATCGATGACGTGAAAGAGATCCGCGCAGGCGCTGATGCCAAGCACTACCGTGAGGAGTGCAATGTCTCGGAGCAGAGCGCCCCGTTATGGTTCACCATTGTATACGCCGACACAACACGCGCAAAGGGCCGCATAAAGACAATGCATCTCATTGCGCCCAACATTGAAGTCTTCAACATGTGGACTCAGACGCTGGAGTCTGTGTCTCGTAACCGTATTGACATGATGGCTGGTCTCCTAGGCCTTACTGACAAGAGTGCGAGACTTGTCTGGCAACGCGCCATAAAGAAGCGTGGCAACGATGAAGAGTCGCTCGACTTTCCACGCATTGTTGAGCTGTGCCGCAGCTTGCACATCAACTGCACAGAGAATACCCTGCGCGCCTACTTCTCCAAGGCTGACACCGACAAAGCTGGCAAGTTGAACCAGACTCAGTTCCTAGCTTTCGTAAAACGGTTGAAGGAGCGCAAGGACGTCAAAGCCATCTACAAGTCACTCACATCCGGAGCGAAAGAGATGGATTCAGCTACGTTCTTTGCTTTCCTACAGAAGGAACAGGATGTCAACGTCAGCGCAAACTTTGAACATTGGACGAGCGTATTCGATAAATACGCACGTGCGTCAAAGCCAAGGGCTACTCCAACAGAAGGCGGTGAGATCCCAGCGCCCCTTACCATGAACTTTCCTGCCTTCCAGACCTACTTGACTTCCGGCACCAATTCCGTTCTCAAGTCCATTGGATCAGGACTGCGACTCAATCGGCCACTGAACGAATACTACGTCTCCAGCTCGCACAACACTTATCTGCTTGGCCGGCAAGTCGCAGGTGAGTCAAGCACAGAAGCATACATCAACGCACTGCAGAAGGGGTGCCGGTGTCTCGAGATCGACTGCTGGGATGGCAGCGACAGCAAGCCAGTCGTTATGCACGGCCGAACGTTGACCAAGGCTATCTCGTTCCACGACACTATCAAAGTCATCAACAAGTATGCCTTCACTGAATCTCCCTATCCGCTCATTCTTTCTCTTGAGGTGCATTGCTCTTTTCAGCAACAGAAAGACATGGTCAAGATTATGATTGGAGAATTCGGGGACAAACTCGTACTACAGCCGCTCGACTTCGAGTCACACGCACTCCCAACGCCTGAAGAGTTGAAGAACCGGATCTTGATCAAGGTCAAGGCAGCATCCGAGGACCTCGACACTATCGCTTTAACAAACGAGTTGTCAGCTCGACGACAACGTAGCTTTAGCTCACCGTGGTCGCGCCCGATACAACTCAACGACAACGTCATTCCCAACTCGCCTCTTTTGTCAAGCCCGCCGTCTATGAGTCCTCCTGAGCGCACAGCTACGTTTTGGGCTTCGCCTCGTACGTCCACAACTTCGACCAACATCACTGTGCCTACATCCGCCATCACTAGCTCGGCAGAAGACAGCGACAGCCCCCATGCGACTGCGACTGAGGATCCGAAGAAGCCCAAGAAGACCAAAACAAGTAACATCACCAAATCGCTTGGTGATCTTGGCGTCTACACTCGTGGAGTGAAGTTTTCCGACTTTGCTTGCATCGACGCCAACACGTTCAACCACGTGTTCTCCTTGAACGAGCGCAAATTCGAGGCTCTTACTAAGCCTGGCTCTCGCGAGAAACACTTTCTTGAGGAGCACAACATGCGGTGCCTGATGCGAGTGTATCCTCACGCTATTCGCATCAACTCTTCAAACTTCGATCCGTTGAAGTGCTGGCGTCGTGGCGTTCAAATGGTGGCTCTCAATTGGCAAACCTTCGACCTCGGCCAGCAGCTGAACCAAGCTATGTTCGCTGGTGGTGACGACCGAACAGGATATGTGCTTAAGCCCACTGCACTGCGTCGCGTGTCACATACACCAATCCTTGGTCCCAGGAAAGCACCCAAGAAGGAAGTCAAATTCACGGTTCAAATCATCTCAGCTCAGCAGTTACCACGACCCAGAGGCTTGGGTCAAGAAGCGAACATCAACCCGTATGTGGAGTTTGAGATGTATTGCGCAGAAGACATGGGCGCCAATGCCACGGGTATTGGCGGACAAGACGCCTCAGCGCCCAACGGGCACTCTGGACTGGGAAACCCACTTCGCAAGCGCACTCGCATTGTCGAGGGCAATGGCTACAACCCTGAATTTGGCAACGAAATCGAAATGAAGGTCACTACGCGATTCCCTAGCCTTGTCTTTGTGCGCTGGACGGTCTGGAACTCGCTGGACGCCCGCACGACTAATCACGCTCCATTGGCGAGCTTCACGGCCAAGCTTGACAGCATCCAGCAAGGTTTCCGTCATCTGCCATTGTTCGACAGCAACGGCGAGCAATATCTGTTCTCCACGTTGTTCTGCAAGATCAAGAAGCAAGACATTGTCGATGCACCAGAGCCATCTCAACGCGCTACCTCTTACAGGCCAAATTACGAACCGGCAAGCCCCCTTCAGGAGCCAACAACCCCCAAATCTCGAAGCTTTGTCCGACGCCTCATCAGCCGTGCACCTAGTGAGCGCAAGAAGCGCCTTGAGGAGCGTACTGGTAGTGAGTCGCGCGAGTCGGATCTAGACTTCATCAGTCGCTCGTCGACCGTCGAACGATGATCCGCGCTTACAGCCGTACCCCACTGCAAACGGTCAATGACGACTGGAGCCACGCGTCATTGAACAGGGCTACCTGGCATTGTATCGTGCACTTTTTAATTTGTTCAACTTTCCTTCCAGGCAGCTCGGACGCAGCATGGAATAGGCGTCGCTTTCCCGACGGGTCGCGCCACGAATAGGGGCCGCCGCGGCCTTTTCCTCCGCAATCCCCAGTCGGGACACCAATAGCGAGGCATCGATACATTTTACGCAACCGAACATCACCGCAACCGGCACTTCGATATCCATATCCAACCCGCACGCGGTGTCACATACATGGGTGCCTCGGCATAACCCCCTGTTCCGAAAAGTTTTTTCATCGATCTTATCCGGCTGGACTACGATCGCTTGTATTCCCCCCAGCTGTCTGTACACTTCACTTCTCAGTATACCCATTTTCATCTACTGTGCGACCTATCAGGTGGCACCGGCGCAACAGTGGGATGCTAGGGTATCTCAGCAGGCATGGGCATGCCGGCGCGCATGCAATGCAGCTTTCGGGCACAAACCTTTTTTTTCCCACCCACATCTTTGTGTTTTAGCGATATCCTAGACTTGTCTTCTTTCTTCACTCAGGGGGGCTTCGTTGATCTCCGCTGCATTATTTCTTTTACTTTCATTGTTTTCTTCTATTAGTAGTTCCCTTTGTACATCACACCACTTTCCATTCATAACGACGACATGACCCCTTGCTTTGCATTTGCCAATTACATTTTTTCACTGCGGGTTTGACGATCATGGGACTCCTTTGTGGGAGGATTTTCATTCGCTTCGGCATGAAGCTAGCGAAGAGAGAGAGGGGTGTGCATTGGGCTCAATGGCCACCCTTTCGCATGGGAACCGGTTTAGGAAATGATACCAACACTACGCGAAACACAGTACCTGTATCGCAAGCATAGAAATGACACACATTCTCCTCCTTTGCTTCGGCGGCATAGGCTGAACGCAATCTCCACATCAGACTCCGCTCCAGACCGCGTGCTTGTGGTGAACTAGCCCCCTCCAACAGAGTTTCGGCACATGCCTTGAATGTATGCGAGCCATGCGAGCCATCACCCGCCCTACACGGCAAGCCTGCCTGGCTCCTCGCGATCTTCGCCGCTCGGCTCGGTCTGCTAACCACACCTTCGGACTGCCTATCCCAGTGACGTGGCTAGCTTCCGTCTTTCCGCACCTCGCTTTGCCGTTTCGCGCATTGCACAGCTGCACTGTAACGCTTGCCCGCTCAGCCGTGGAGACGGCACACGTGCTTTGAGCTTCTATTCTTGCCGAAGACTATGTGTGTATGTATGTATGTATATATCGTACCATGTTACGTGCGGTGGGAATTGAGTACCAAGACACTATAAAAAGTGACATCACTGGGCTCAACAAAATCGGCACAGCTTGGGATTGGCATAATATTGTAGTCTACACGAGAAATTAGATCTTCACCGGCTGCAAGATTCCGCCCAACACAAACTGAAACATCGGACGTATGTCCAAGAACGAGGTGTGTGTGGGCAAAAAGCAACAAAACAAAGCCGGTACGACTTCGGCGTCGTTGGCCTTTTTTTCTCGTTTGTGTCGATCCAGACTCTTTGTCGGTAACGAGGGCGGTACGCACGGGTAGCGGAGCTGTGGGATGGTGTTCCCCGCTTCTGCCGGGCGCCACTTGCCGGCGTGTGGGAAACGAGGTATGTTGCCTTGCAAGGTGCATTCACGGGGGGAAGTTTTTGCCTCACTTTTGCGCGGGACGATTTGGAGGACGATTTTGTGCCGGGAAGGAAAGCGGATGCTGCGGCCTGGGCGGATTTTGTTAGTGTGCGAGGGACGAGGTTAGCGGTTTGGCTGCGGCGGTGCTGTGCGGCGGTGCTGAGTGCGTCTTGGGTTTTGCGCTTGATACGGAGCAGGCGGGTTTGCAGCTTGCGCGAACATGTTCCTGTCGAGTCGTGTCCCGAGCCCACATGTGCACTAGCGCTCTTCGTTCACGTATGTATGTCGCACAGCAGCGCGTGGCCAAAGCGTCCGTGAGCCGTCTGGAGCTGCATATGAAGGATGACAGGAGGGCTTGCTGCTTTCTGTTTGCAGCTTAAATAAAGTTTCGAGCAAACACGGGCGAGGGTTGCGAGAGGGAGATGTCATGCATATGCATGGTGTGCGTTCCACGAATGAGCAGGATACAAGAGGGTGCGGGGGCCATGTGAGTTCCCGTGAAGCACGGCAGGCACCGGTCAATGTCAATCGTATTTTGTGCGCCTTGGAGGACGGTGGGAATTTGTTTGGGCGGATTACTTTGCCGATGGAATTGGGGTTGCAGGATGGCAAACACGAGCTCGTGATGTGCTTTGCCGTGTTGCTGCTGCGTTGGCACGTCCAAATTCCACACGTTTATGCACGACATCTCAAAGAAGGCCCGAATGTGATATCGCTGTGGCTGAGTCTGGGGGGCGTGGTTGCTGGGTGAGATCAGATCGTATCACCAGGCATTGATCGGTGAAGTTGCTGTAGTGCTATCGTGAGCTGAACGTGCATTGGACATCTAAACTGGTTAGCGGCGAGGCGTAAGGCCAGCCATGATTAGACGGTAAGCCCCGCGGTAGATTAAGCGCGCGTAGGGAGGCATGAGAAATGTTGAACGGCGGTTTGCCTCACTCGCTTGCTTGTATGCGACAGGCCATGTGCGCTCGTCACCGAACGTGGTGGTATCCTCCGATCACACAGTCAGCGCGGAGGCGACATGATGATAGTCACCGTGCGCGATGCGAGTCAGGTACCGTTTGCATTTCGAAGGCGTAAGGCGCTTCCGGATTGTTGAGGATAGCAGGACTTGCTGTAAAGATTGAGCCGAGCTCAGACGCACTCGGAGTTGTTGCTCAGATGTGCGCACTGTCTACAGTAGACAACGAAATGACTATTTGCGCGAGTGGGAACTGTTGGCCTTCTTTGTTCTCGCTGTTGGAAATTGATTGTACGACACCGATAAACCATCCGGTGAGCAATATTATGCAAACCGGTCCTGATGCATACCGAGCCCTTGAGTATTCTTGCTTAACACCATCACTTCCTGGAAAATAAATCCCGCAATTGTCTGCCACAGCAGGAACCCGGACTTGAGCTTGCATTACGAGCTACTCAACTCCTTGAATGTCGTCGGAAGCTGACAGCATGCGGGCTGACAACGTCCGTGCTGGGCTTTGCCAATTGCGCGAGATTGAGGCAACTGTACGTATGTCGGTATGCGGCGTGACTGTATGCAGCGTGGGGAGACTGGCACTGGAGGCTATCGGGGCCGTTTCGTGTAAGCTGATTAGCTTCCCCAGGCATATCGTGCTTGCTCCATGCTCTTAATGCGGGGAGCATGAATGATATGCAGGTCGCTGAGCGTGATCCTCGTTCGAGATTTTATGGACACCGCGATTGCCGCTTGTGGTGTCATTCCACGTAGTCGAGTAACCTGCCGAGGTTGGTGGGCGCTGCATAACTGAAACGATGACATATAGCCGGGGTAGTGTTAGTGATGGCCGATCATGACCATCGTGCATATAGGCGAACGACTGTTCAATCGAGGTGGGGAGAGCGGAGTCGGATCCACAGCAATGGTCCCATCAAGCGGCTTTGACTCCAGAGCACGCATGCCAGAGGATAATGCGGAGCTGCAGTTGTCGGTGGGGCCGGTTGATGCAGCGAGCGTCATAACCACAAATCAAGTCGACGCTATCAAGTCTGACCTGGGCGATGCTTTCTCTCCGGTTGCACGGCATTAAAGCGCCTCGGGCGACCAAGCAGGACTGCTAGAAACTGGAAGCTTAGCACGACAGCATTCAATTATTGCACAGCACGAACTCGGGTAGCTCGAATCCGCTCGAACTGACAAGCCCTAGCCTGAGTGACCAGTACAGTCAACTCGGAGACGTGTTTTCTTCTGTTGTTCCCTCAAAGTTGGCTTGAAGGTGGTGCAAACACCAACCATGCACCAAGCAATACCCCGCACGCAGCACGCGGTATACGAGAGAGTATGGATCAGCCGGCCAGTCCCGCGTTGCACGTTTTGGTCCTTGTTGATATGTCCACTCGGACTTTGGGCTACCAATAGGATAGTTCGTGGTCCTCGGCTGGAGTTCCGCGATATTGCTCCGCATAGTGCACGGCATTGCAGATGCAATTTGCAACTCCCTCGTCTATAGGTTTAATGTACTCTCAAGTACCGGTACGTGGTGGTGAGGTTTAGTTGAGCGTGGGGCGCCAAGCTTCTGAGTGAAGTTCGTTCAACATTGATGCCTGCGATATTGTTGTGTGGCAGCAAATATGTCACAACTTTATGCAAGCCTGTATGATCCTGTTATAAGTTAAAGAGTTTCTGACGTCATTGGAAAATGTTCCATGCTCTTGAAATGCTGCACAACCATATGCTTAGGTGTCAGTGTGTTCCTTCCCTTCAAGCATGGTGTGTGGCGGGAGGGAAGTTGAGTAAGCAAATGAAATGATTTGACCAACATGGCTGAGGCGTACCTTGCCTGAAGTTCTGTATCTTCTTTGTGAGCATCTCGTCGAAATTAGAGTTGATCGCACGAAGCGGACGCATTGGTGAGGTGGGGGTATCTGCGCTTCGTAGAGCTAGCCGGTACCTAGGTAGCGTCAAGAATTGACAGTTTTCCCTCATCATATTCCATCCAGTATGAATAAGGCGTCGTTGAAGTCACAAAGGCCCGTATGCGGCTCTGTCTGCAAGGTAGTGCAAACCTAGGGAAGCTGCCTTAGCGTCTGTGACGTGCAGCAATCCACCAACGCCACCATTTTGAATCTTCAGTAACGGTTTTGGCAAGTTTGTGGGCCTCGAAGAAGTTTGTAGATGCGTGCATTTGGGAGAAGCAGTGAGAGGACGAAGAAGGGACCCAGCGTGACTTGCCTAGGCGGAACCTAGTGGACCCTGTGCCAAGGCTGATCCCCGACAGGAGCGAACGTCCCGCACTACAACTTTCTTGCCGCACTGACTTTGAGCTTCTCCCTCGCGCGCAAACACCCCGCGCACTCACCCCAACTAGCACGATAGAAATGGTGTGAACAGTCGCCCTGTTTATACCCCGGAATCACCAGACTACTGCCACGAGGCAACAAATCCGCACAACATATTCATACTCTGGAACTGAAAGAGAGCGTGCTCGGAGGCGCGAACTGCCGCCACCATGGAGGGTGCATTCACGCACATGGGTAACCACCTGGTGTCCGACTCTGCCGCCACCATTAACGCTGGGGCCGGCGACGACGAGAGCATCCTGGACCATGGCCTGACGGGCTCCCGCCGACGCCGAATCGGCGAAGATGACGACGAGACGGACATCTACGACGACGATGACATGGAGAGCATGGCGAGCATGCCCGTGGGTGGCGCCAACGGCAAGCCTGCGATGCGCGCCGAGGAAGAGTAAGATAGCGCCTCAGGGCCCCTCGGTCAGGTTTTGTTCTAAGAAAATTCAGGGTCGAACTTCCCCCACACGCGTGCGCCTACTGCGGCATCCACAACGCCGGCAGCGTCGTCAAGTGCCTGGCCTGCACCAAGTGGTTCTGCAGCGCACGTGGAAACTCGTCCTCGTCGCACATCATCAACCACCTTGTCCGCGCCCGCCACAAGGAAGTCCAGCTGCACCCCGCCTCGTCGCTCGGCGACACGACGCTCGAATGCTACAACTGCGGCACCAAGAACGTCTTCCTCCTCGGCTTCATCCCCGCCAAATCCGACACGGTCGTCGTGCTGCTGTGTCGCCAGCCATGCGCCTCGATGCCCTCGCAGAAGGACATGAACTGGGACACGTCGCGCTGGCAGCCCTTGATCGAGGATCGCTCCTTCCTGCCCTGGCTCGTGCCTGCCCCGACCGACCAAGAGCAGCTCCGCGCGCGCCACCTCAGCCCCCAGACCATCGCCAAGCTTGAAGAGCTGTGGAAGGACAACGCGAATGCCACAATTGCTGACCTGGAGAAGGGCGCTGGGCAGGAGGAGGTCATCGCCAAGGTGCTGCTGCGCTACGACGACGCCTTCCAGTATCAGAACGTCTTTGGCCCACTGGTCAAGATTGAGGCCGACTACGATCGCAAGCTGAAGGAGTCGCAGTCGCAGGACAATCTCGTGGTGCGCTGGGACATGGCGTTGAACAACAAGCACACGGCGAGCTTCATCCTCCCTAAGCTGGAGCTGGGTGATGTCAAGCTTGCTGTGGGAGACGAGATGCGTCTGCGCTACACCGGAGAGCTCCGTCCTCACTGGGAGGGCGTCGGCTATGTCATCAAGATCCCGAACAACCAGTCTGACGAGGTCACGATCGAACTGCGCACCAAGGGTGACCACAAGTCTGTGCCCACCGAGTGCACTCACAACTTCAGCGCCGACTATGTCTGGAAGGCCACCTCCTTCGACCGCATGCAACACGCCATGAAGACTTTTGCCATCGACGAGATGAGTGTTTCCGGCTATATCTTCCACCGTCTGCTTGGCCACGAGGTTGCATCAGCGCCCATGAAGATCACGATTCCACGCAAATTCAGTGTTCCGGGTCTGCCCGAGTTGAACGGCAGTCAGATCAATGCCGTCAAGAGCGTCCTGCAGAAGCCGCTCAGCTTGATCCAGGGCCCGCCAGGTACCGGAAAGACTGTCACGTCCGCCACCATCATCTACCATCTGTGCAAAATCAGTGGTAGCCAAGTCCTTGTCTGTGCGCCATCCAACGTCGCAGTTGACCAATTGTGCGAACGGATTCATCTTACTGGGCTGAAAACTGTTCGTGTTACTGCCAAATCAAGAGAGGATGTCGAGTCTCCAGTGGGCTTTTTGTCTCTCCATGAGCAAGTCCGCATGAACGACACCAATGTCGAGCTCAACAAACTGAACCAGCTCAAGAGCGATGTCGGCGAGTTGTCAAGTCAGGACGAGAAGAAGTTCAAGCAGCTCACCCGTGCGGCTGAACGCGAGATTCTCAACGCAGCCGATGTCATATGCTGCACCTGCGTTGGTGCGGGTGACCCTCGTCTCTCCAAGATGAAGTTCCGCACTGTGCTCATTGACGAGTCGACGCAGTCTGCCGAGCCAGAATGCATGATTCCTTTGGTGCTTGGTTGCAAGCAGGTGGTACTTGTTGGTGATCACCAACAGCTTGGACCCGTCATCATGAACAAGAAGGCGGCCACAGCCGGACTGAATCAATCCCTCTTCGAGCGACTGGTCATTCTTGGATGCTCACCAATTCGACTTCAAGTGCAGTACCG
This sequence comes from Ophiobolus disseminans, assembly GCA_010093685.1. Taxonomy (NCBI): domain Eukaryota; kingdom Fungi; phylum Ascomycota; class Dothideomycetes; order Pleosporales; family Phaeosphaeriaceae; genus Ophiobolus; species Ophiobolus disseminans. The sequence continues at coordinate 429,492 of MU006235.1, read as the reverse complement.
CATGCATCCTTGCCTGTCCGAGTTCCCTTCGAATATGTTCTATGAAGGCTCCCTCCAAAACGGTGTCACGATGCAGGAGCGTATTCGACGCGATGTCGACTTTCCATGGCCGGTCGCAGACAGCCCTATGATGTTCTGGTCGAATCTGGGCGCAGAGGAAATTTCCGCCTCTGGAACCTCGTACCTCAACCGTACTGAGGCGCAAAACGTAGAGAAGATTGTTACCCGATTCTTCAAGGCCGGTGTCCAACCAGGCGACATCGGTATCATCACTCCATACGAAGGTCAACGTAGCTATGTGGTCAGTTCCATGCAAGCCACCGGCAGCTTCAAGAAGGAAAACTACAAGGATGTCGAGGTTGCGTCTGTCGACGCTTTCCAGGGTCGTGAGAAGGACTTCATTATCTTGTCCTGTGTCCGTTCGAACGATCATCAAGGCATCGGTTTCCTGAGCGACCCTCGTCGTCTCAACGTCGCTTTGACTCGAGCCAAGTATGGCCTAGTCATCCTTGGTAACCCGAAGGTGCTATCGAAACACCCGCTGTGGCATTACCTACTTCTTCATTTCAAGGAGCGCAACTGCCTCGTCGAAGGACCCTTAACCAACCTTCAGGTTTCACTGCTTCAGTTCAGCCGCCCGAAGCAAACTTACCGCGGACCACAGCGTTACCAGATGGCCTATCAGCACGCCAACGCCATGACATCTGGCCGTCAAGGCAGCTGGAACGGCAACAAGCCCACTCGCCAAGAGTACAATGACAATGGCTCGATTGTTGGCTACATCCCTGATGATGTGTCTTCGGTCCACTCCTCTGCTCTTGGTGGTGTTGGTGTACCGTCCAACTACCCTCCGATGTTCTCCAACTTCCAGGAATCCTGGCCACTTCCTGGTCGTCCTGGATCTGGCGCAAAGGGCAAGAACGGCGCACCCGCCAGCATTGCCGGCGAATCTGTCGCCGCCAGCGAGCTGACCGACTCGCGCAGCGATGCTCCCGGCGGTATCAGCCTCTCTGGTCTGGGTTTGAACGACTACAACAAGCCTACATCTCTCAACCAGTCGGATCGCCTCAATAGGTTTGTCGAGTCCACACGCCAGGGTCCGAATATCGGTGTAGGCTTCGGCGCCGGCCGTGGCATGAGGGCTGGCCTTGGTGGCTTCGACGATGATGATGCACGTAGCGTGTCTACGGCTTTTGCCAGCCAGATTGGAGGCTGATCTGATGTCTTCTCCAAGTTAGGAACAATCTTCCTACAGCAATGAGCTTTCGTCTTGGCTGCAAGCCCCATTACCGCCCGTTCTCCAACGGGGTGCTGCGCAACAACGGTCTTTGGACCTCCCATGCAACGCCACCCGCGACATGGATGGCGACCACCAACACGTCAGATACATTATCGACATTGGAACAGCTCACATTGCAGCCTGCATTGATGTCACGTGCATCTATGTCGCCCGACGCATGTGCCGCAGGGAGGACCAAAGTACTGGGGCAACGCATCGGTAACTATCCCAGCCAGTCCATGCGAACTGGCGGATCTGCTATGTATCCCGTACTTCCAAGGACAGTATAGAATGCGGTGCATACGTAGGGAACTTCTTAGATCGACATTACATTTCTTAGCTCCGACCTTTCGTGGATTTCACTTCGGGGATGGCTGTCACGATGGACAATGCACTTAGAAAACTCACAAAATCATACTCTATCGATGCTATGCGACACACTTTGCTTGAACCATATTTCACTTCTATCTCCCACTACTCAGCAAACAATTGCAATCACTGTGGGCGCTAACTACCTCGTCGATCTGTCACTCGCGTTTACTAGGAACTCTTCTCATGCAGAAAATATACGAACCCTACTGTTGTTTTTGTTCCCACAAGTCTAAGCTATAATCAAATAACCCTAGCTTCAACACGTGAAGCGCCCGTTCCGCAACCTCGTTCCATGCCATTCTCAACGCTTATCTTTTCACGTTATAATCTTCACGCTTACCCCGCTCAGCTCATGGACTCCTTAGAGACCTATTTCTGGTGCTAAGTGATCTCTCGACCTGAATGGCGCCAAACACATGCGGTCTGGCCGAGATTTTCTCTCGATCTTACGTCAAGTCATGGGTTGGCATGCACGCCTTTTCACAGCTAATCGTCACCTCGGCATTGACGGACTGGAAGCAAAAACTCGGAAAGACATGGCTCGTATGTGTTAGGGTTTTGGGGATATATGGAATTAAAGTGTAAAGCGGCTTAAAGGTCGAAGGGAGGCGGCGCACACAAGCCATCCGTCAAAGTTGAATTGTTTCCTTGAAGTGAAGGGAGGTCCAGCAGAGTGGCGCAGAGAACATGTGCTTTATGATCATTCGTTTTGAAACATCACGGAAGGCAACGAAGTGTTGAGTAGAGAAAGAAAGGAATTGGGAAGCAGTGTTTATACTCCTGCTAAGTCAATCCGGCACATATGTTCGCCACAGTTCGGTTTTGGAAACGCTCATGAGTATTCTTGGTATCTTCTTGAGTCGCTGTCCAAAGTTCACACACGGCAGCCATCGCTCACGCATCTTGAGATTTTGTAGCGAAGCCTTTGGGGAAACGTAGCACGCAAAACATTGCTCTCCTCCATCCTTGTTTTTGGAATGGTGCAGAAGGGAAGTAGCATGGCGCAAAAACCTGCTGGTGGTGGGAAATTTATATACTCTTCCACAAAGCAGAAGCGCCACGCCATCGTTTCAGTTACTTATGCTTTGGTGCCGCGATCATCGAATGTCCGCATGGTGGCTTTTCACTCGCCCCAACACATACCATGAGGCTTTCTGGGTTTTTGAGAAAGGGAGCAAAGCCGAAGACATCAATGTTTACCATATCAATTTCTAAAATTACTGAATAGTGCGTCTATATGGAGGAGAAAACGGAAGCCATAGAAGAATTTATACACCACGACTGCCATACTGCGGGCTAGTTGTTCTTTTCGCACTCGAGTCACACATAAGAAGTTAGCGTGCGCTGTTTGGATTCAATGCATCAAACATCGCAAAAAAGCAAGCACATATGGTGGTGTCCCCGTTTTCTTGGGGGAGAGCAGCGCCGGAGACATACCGATACTGATTAAGTTTTGGAACAGCAAAAGGTAGAATAGTGTAAAGAAGAGGCGGTGGCAGAGCAGCTAGAGGGTTTTATGTGCTCTCTCAGAGCACAGCAGTCATGTGAGGGCGCAAGAGTTCTTTCGAACACACTTATGAAATAGTCGCCTACGAGTTTTGATGTCTGCATACTTGACGCAGTCGGGACATGCGGTTCTTCCATCTCTGTTTTTCGAAGTAACAATAGGGCGACAGGAACAGCGCCAAGGGCATAGTTTGAGGATGACACAGTTTTGGTAATGTCTCACACATCAAGGATATTTGTGGGTGAGAAGTCAGGTGGAGATCAAGGGCTTTTATAGATTCCCAAGGGGCGCAATCGAGAACATAAGTTGCTTGCAGTCGGACTTTGATGACGTGCTCATTGCGTTATGTTGGACATTTAGAGTTACTTTCGAAACGTAGCACTTAGGCCATCAACAACTAACTGCATTGCTTCCAGGAATTTCGGTCATTGACGCCCGCGAGGAGAGACATAAAGGACATAGCTGTTCATGATATCCCTCTTGATGTGCGAATTGCAAGTATGTCGGTGGAGTGAAGGAGAAGAGAAGCCGGAGAGGTCTATATACCCCAACAATCAGTCTAACTTCTGCATCAGGAGATATGATGAATTTTTTGACTCTCTCCTCACTAATGAAGTATTCGCGTGTGGCCTTTCTTTTTGTGAGCCACCGAAGTTCACACATTCCAACAATGAGATCCTCATATATCCTTTTCTGAGCAGCGCTAAGGACATGATCGCTTGTATCTCGAACTTGGAATCTCGCTTGAAGCATAGAAGTCTTAGGAGCAGAACATGGACCGATTTTAATCTAATTTTAGTATCGCCATACGCTCGCAGCGTCAGGTGATGAATAGTCAATCTTTTGAATTTCTTCACTTCTCATAGTGGTACTTCTTCAATGGTTGTATGGTCTTGTAAAGTGACCGAAATACTCGAGGTCATCTTTTACCTAGGTAGATATATCAGTTGTCGCTTTTCAACAAGATTCGTTTGGTCGCGAACGACCCAAGAACCATGCATGTCTCTCGCTGCTGTTTTGTTTGAGTGCTCGTAATACTTGTAGTTGTGAAGAGAAGTGGACAGAGGAGAGTGTGGACTTTATAGCCATCAGCTGCCTCCAACTCCATGCGTCAGGAAGGTGAACGGTTGAAGTTCGGAGTCACTCGTAAAAGTATGACGCGCGCAATTGATGGAATCATACAAAATCCAAAATCCTCAGACCATGACGTGATCGAGTTTGAGTTTTGACTGTATGATTGCCATACGAAAGCTTCCCATCATTGGAATTGATGAGTCTCTTTTGTACTCTGTCCATATAGTTACGTGATGAGGATAAAACTAGAGCCAGAGAAATGTTCGATGTATATATACTCGAGCGCAATTCAAGCTTATTCCATGCAATCTGGGATATATTACGGCTTCGCTTGCTCATGTGGAAGCTATACGCGTCCTTTTCCCCAGGTGAGATTCACCAACCCCTACACACTCAGGTCAACTGTACTATTGTCGTGCTCTTCGAGTCATCTAGGTAGTCGGGTACCAAAAACGTGATCACGTGTCTAACACCAAGTTCGCAAACCATGTATAACTGACAGACTTGTTTCTCGACAGAACCAATAGCATGATTACTTGAGCCTTTCGAAGTATTGAGATTTAGTTGACACACGAACCATGCGGCCTTCCTCCTGGTGCCGGAGAGTGGCGCGGAGCACATGCGGTTTCATCTTGCCGCTTTCACAGACGAATTGGCCATGGAAGAAAGAGTAGAGCAGTGATGCATCAAGCTGGGAATTGTTTCTGACATAGGTCCTGTGAACTGACAAGAACAAAAAAAAACGCAATCATGACCAAAACCCGTCCAGAATGCGGAGAGAGCAGAAGTGCCAAATCCATGAAGCATGAGAGTGACAATCCTAGACCTAGCATTAGCTCTCCATATCCCATCTAGTTCAAATATTGAATGGACCACTTCAATTTACATGAGTACGCTCAGCAGATTCTTTTGTTGCGAAAGAGCAGCGACACAACGTCCATAGGATAAACTCTGTGTCGTTTTAGTGCACTCAAGCAGCTAGAGTGTGTGTTGAAGGAGGTACTGGCAGTGGAGGTGGAAGGTCTCATGTACTTCCGAGGAAAGCTTAGAAAGCGGGGAAAAGCAACGAGACAATCCATGAATCTCACTTCGCTTGGTTTTGGTATACTTCAACGACTCATGTCCTCCGGTATAGAGCAAGAGCCTATAAACGTTTTACTTGCGCCTTTGGTCACTACAACCTCCGTTCCTTTTTTCGCTCATTCCGCCCGAGTAGAACAGCGCGAACAGTCGTTGTCTTTTGAAAGCTACTCGCAGCATGAGATTCAACCATCGAGAGAAACATCGTGCTGTTCACAAAAGCTCATAGTCAAAACAAGCATTTCTCTCAAGCAAGCGGGAACTTTCCCGCAACTGATGTGTCATCATTTTAGGTACAGCACATATTTTGACTTCGCTCGGTTGTCTCCACGATGCATTCTGAAGGCGGCAATGCGTACAGGGCATGGGTAGGTATGCCATCGGTTTTGGAGTTGGCACTGGAAGAAAGATTGCGTCCCAACCTACAAGATTCTCCAGCAGATTTTGACGGCCGATTGTGATGATTTGACTGCTCGAGATGGCGCAGACATATGCGAAGAACCTCGAGCTTTCGAAGCGCGCACACTAACTAATAGCGGAGTGAAGTTGAGAATTGAAAGAGGTGGCGGAAAGCTTGCAGATATTAATGCGGCAACGGAAGTAGTCCTCGCGAGATCGGGTCAGACTTTTCGATGTCACTTTCCGCACTCCATAACATCGTCTTGGTTCAGTTTCGATAACTTTGCAACGCGCTTCTTCATGTTGTGCCGTAGCTAACCATTGGGTGTGATTATATGAAAGAAGGACCGCGTTCCGGAGCATAGAAAGTCTTTGGTTCTGATTGCATAGCTCAGCTTGCACATGTCCTGTTGGTCCGCCCCTTTGTACACCGCGTGAAGACATACAGCAGCAAGCATCTACTTTGATAAAAGCCTGGATGCATTAAAGAGTAGCAAGAGATCTGTCGCAGCTATGTGCCTCTTGAGAGCAGCTTTTCATACCACGTCCTGGGATGTGTTTTGGCTCACGAGAAACGCTTCAGCCAAGTCGCATACAGCTGGTGGATCGTGAATTGATCTTTTTTCACTTGATCTCATAGGAAAGCTGTGGAATAGTTTTGATTGAGTTTGTTGGTGGGAACCTTTAGTGAATTTGAAGAGGGCGAGATCCTCTTGTTGTCTTGAAGCGAAGGCCTCGCGAGTTGTTCATGTTAAGGAAACAGCAAGGCTTTTGACTTTGATCACGCTGAACTGACACATAAGTAGATGTTGTAAGCTTGTTTTCAATATCATGACAATGATTGGTATAATTTTGTCCAGGATAGCAAGCGAAGTCGTCTTTCCGAACATAGTAGGGGTTGACCACCCTTTGGGAACACCGGTCATAGCCTTGAAACTGCAGCATTTTATGCATACTACCACCATCCAATGATCTCGGCCTCTTTTCGAGCGATCTATGAATTCCTTCTATACGACCTTTGAGAATCCATGTTGAGTATTTCGACCATTTCATGGTGACTAGACAAGGTCCGTGACTGCGCTCATAGCTGCGATAGTATACGTCTTTTGGCCTCTCTTCCGAAAGGAAAGTTCACATCGGAAGTGGGCGGTAAATTTTCAGGTTCGGTACACAAAGTGTGGTGAAGAATACAATGTGTGAGCCGGCCGAGAATTCTCTATATATCAGTATGCGACCAATCAATCATAAGCTAATCAGCCGCTCTTTATCGTAATCCGTGTCATTGGTTCTCCTATAGTTTAGCTTTGTCATCCAGTAACTGCATTCCAGCTTCTTGCTCCAGCTCCTCGACAGCATCCTTCGTCTTGCCCAGATTGACTTTAATCGTCCGCAGCCCTGTCTTCTTCGCAAACTTCAAGTTGATGCCAATGTCATCCAAGAAGAGTGTATTCTCGGCCGTCACCGTTGCCATGCCCTTGCTCTTCGCAATCTTGTCCATTTCCCTCACTGCCAGCTTGTATGCCTCAGGATCCGGTTTCCGTACACCGACAGCTGCCGAGCCGAGGAAGATGTCAAACAGGGTTGTGACGTCCTTGGAGTCGTTCGCGAACGGGCTCGGTGGGGGAGGGTGGATGAGATCCTTAGTGAATAGCACACCTTCGTCATCCAAGATATCCGTCGGGAACGTGACGTTGTTGCTAAAAGCACCGAGCACGAAGCGCCCACTTTCCTTCAGTTTTTTGAGAGCCGGATACATGTATGGATCTGGCGCACGGCTGAGCTTCATCATACGCCAGAACAACCGCTTTGCGTCAATCTCTGGGACGCCCTTTCCATGACCGTCGACCTTCCCGCCATCGATGGCCTGTCCTCCTCCTGCAGCGCCTTCCTTGCTCAGCTTTTGTAGATATTCCGACCAGACCTCGGGCTTTGATAGCTGTTTCTTGAAGGCAGCGAACCAGTCGTCATTGAGCTCAACTTCCCCGCGTTCGATGAGCTGCCATGCGCCGGTATCGTGGGGTCCCTTCTGGATCGCGTAATTGATGTAGCCGACCGGTATTTTATTCTCGATTTCGTAATCAAGAATTGCTTGGAAGGGACTTATGACCTGTGATGAAACACTTTAGCTATACATCCTCGTTTGCGTAGGAAGACACTACGCACCACAACGCCGCCAATGTCAAAGAGTATGGCCTTTGGAGGCTTCGACGAGTCTGACATGGCGGCCTAAATGATGTTCACGAAGTGAAATGGTTACGAAGGTATCACGGAGGTTTGTAGCGCGCCATGGTGGGCGGTAGTGGTGTAAGAGCTGGGAAGCTTGGATGGACCTCGGCAGTGGCAGATGAGGTTTATCGATAACCGCGACCTTCTACTCGCCCCGGCGCTAGGCTAGGTACCAACACGAACACAGTTCAACACACCAAACACCTTCACGAGAAAAAGAAAAAGAAAAAGTCAAGATAAGACACGGCCTTCGAGTTGGTGCCAGCGAGAGTATACCCGGAAAACGCAGGTCCCATTTGACGATCCGACGGAAAACACTTATAGGACCCAGCTACAGAATGGCATCCAAAGATAGGAGCGTAGGAAACTCTCATTACAACGTCAACAAACTAAGAACGTTACTTGTGGCGCAATCAGGTCTTCCACACATTCTAACTTCTCACTCACCTCCGCCTCCACCTCCACCTCCCGCGCCCCTCGTCCTCTCTGCCGCCCTCTGCTGCATCCTTCTCAACATCACACAAGCTGTCAAGCACGCTATCACTTCATCTTCCTCCTTTCCGTCAACAAGCAACACGCCTCCTGTAACCCAGCTTCCCCACCTCTGCACATAGCGCCCAGCCACGACTTCCTTCGCGCCCACCTTCTTGACGAGTGTCATGCGGTTGGCCTTCTTCTTAGAGTCGCAGCGCCAGGAGTAAATAATGCTGTTGCGCACCCACTCGTTGGTGCGCTTGTACCACTTGAGGTTCTGCATGACGATTGGGTGTGTAGAGTGAGGAGACTGGGGTGGGAAGGAGATAATGGCGTGACTCCAGGAAGTGCCGCCTTGCTTCCAGGTCGCGAGCTCAGTGCTTGACGCGGCATCAAACATGCTTCGCTCGGAGCTCCACCAGTGCTTGGCTTTGAAGCGGTAGATTGGGTTCGAAGCTAGGGTCTTGTTCTCGGAGAGTGCGCGTGCGGCATCGCGCAATTCGTCGGTAATCTCGCCGCCGGTGTAGGGGACGTGGAGGGCGGAGGTGATGTCGATGATGAAGATCTCCTTCGAGAAGAGGTTGTGGCGAAGGATATAGAAGGTACGATTAGGGTTGAAGTTGGTTTCATCAGCAGCAGTGGCGCCGTCTGCTTCATCGAAAGACGAGTCGGGATCCTTGTCATCGAAGCCTGACTCGGCCTTGTGAATGCCTTGCTTGATCATTTCTTCGTCCTGCTGGCCAATGGGAGGGTATTTATCAGCATCTTGAGTGCTGTGAGGTGCCATGTTGGAGGGCCAGCCACGACAATGCGCTTCCCGAATAATGAGGGTGGGAGTAACTCAGGCCAGTCTTCGAGCCATCTTTATATCGCGTTCTTCACACAATTTCTTCCGGTTTCCAGGTTTCGCATGGTCTGGACGACCTCGCAACATGAAGCTGGCGACATCTCGCTTTGAACCTCGTATCTCGCGTTGAGACTTCTATGCAGGGCGTCACGATGCGTGGGGCGAAAATCTAGCGAAGTAGTTGGCTCATCGTTCCCGTCTCGATGCTTTCAAGATTGGAGGTGTGCCACTGTCGTCACTCAAAGGAACTAAGGGCGTAATATTAGTGCACGCTTTTTGGTGAGGAGACCCGATGGCTAACGAACCCGGATCGCTCACTTGCAACAACATCCGCGGCGTCATCTGGCAACATTTGCGCCGTAACGAAAGCGACCAACATATACGAAAACGCCGACCAACTCTGGATGCGACGACAGCAGTCCATACTAGTTGTGCCTCTCGTGGGCTGTGCAATAGAAGGGTTTACGCGCACACGTCACACTCCAACCATGTCGTGGCATCCTCAGCACGCCAAAAACGGCGCAGGAATTCAGCCTCCACCACAACACATCTCTAAACCAAAGTCTCCAATGGCAACAAAAATAGCAACGCCGCATGAACGTGCGGATCGACTCATGGAGTTGCGGGGATCAGGCCTCTTGCTAAGCCACATGCCCGCCAACCACTTACGGCCAAAGCGCGTTTCAGCAACGTGAGATTATTTCCCCATGAGGCAATCCCACATCCTTCGTAATCGAACGCCGTATCATAGCATGTTGGAGGGCATTCTCACAAGTGCGGCACGATGCGGCGCTGTGCGCCTGGCTGTTGTCGGTTTCTAGACCTCGCCGCTGTCGGCAGCAGGGACATGTACCAGGCGTGCCCATGAAGAAATGGTGTCGCGCCGGGTTATTTCCTCCTAGCTCTCACTTTATCAATATAGTCGCTGTGCGAAATGAGCTACACGCCGCTCCCTCTACATCTCGAAGTCGTACACGAATATGATACTAGCAGATATGACTCTGGCACTATCGAAGAAGATGCAGTCTCCATGCTATCGGACGCTACGCCACGGGCTGGATACCTTCCATACCGACCGCCAAACACACCAGTATCAACATCTAGCATATCCCCGACGGTAGAATATCCACAAATACCAAACTCGCCGACACGTCTTCCAACACCACCTAAACTATTGCCGATTATATGGCCTGGTGTCTATCCCTTCTCCCGTACATCCTCATCGCGAACACCATCACGCAACACATCAAGAACACAAACACGCTCCCTCTCGAGGAAGACTTCAAATTCACTACCGAAAATAAACTCTCAGTTGCTCCCGTCCCGCAAACCCTCCGCTGCGCCTTCAAAAACTCCATCCCAGTCGAACTCCCTGCGTCTCTTCAATTTCAACCTCCCGCCAATTAATACACATACACACACAAACTCTGCTCCTTATTTCGAAGCCCTGCCTTGGGCAAACTCGACGCACTTCAGATCTACCTCTGATGAGCAAGCCAAACTCATCCCACCAAAGAGTAACTACTACACACCGCCGACGAAGCATTACATGCGAAATCCACGCCACCTGCGACGCCCATGGTTCAGCGGGGCATTACGACGTTTTCCATGGCGCAGTGCAGGCGCACTATTTTGCGTCTTACTACGTACGTATCCACCTATCCACTTCCCAATCATCCCACTTTTTCCAATTTAGACCCTATGCTAACAACCCCCACAGTAACAGCCCTATCCACATCCCTGATCCTAACCTTGACCGGCATGTCCACCACCGCTTTCCCCAACCCCTCGCCCATCCTCGCCCTCGCCGAGATCCTCTGCACTTTGTTCACGCTGTGCGCCCTGGCCGAAGGCGTTGTTGTAGCGTTTTGGGTACGCATGTTACGCGGCGTCAGCGTCGCGGAATTGCACGATAGCTATGCGTCCACATCGCCATGGACTGCAGTCAAATTGGTGCTGAGGTTGCAAACCAATCGCGTCAGCGTCGGCGTGCTAGGGTGTTTGGTTTCATTGGCTCGGGGCCCGTTAATTCAACGCGCGCTTGTCACGACTACACGTGGGTCTTACAATGTATCCTTCCCATTCCTCGCTTCTGGGGTGTTGTGCTCTCTCATCGCCGTCCTCGCCATACTGCCCCTCTACCATGGCTACTGGACACTCGGGCGCGCGGTGAGTTTGAATCCGATTGAAGTGGCGCGAGCATTTGGCGCGCCGATCCTCGAGGGCGTGGATGGGAACGGGGATGCGGAGGACATCGCGGTGGAAAGGGGTGGGATGGTAGTGCGGTATGGGGCGCTGGAGGCGTGTGGACGGGAGAGGGTTTTAAGGGTGGGAGAGGCGGGACGGGTAAGTGTGGGGAGGCCGGGGGAGGGGGATATATTTGGGTGATATGTGTGTGTGTGTGTGTGTGTGTGTGTGTGTGTGTGAAGGCTTTGAGGAGACAGAGATTGTGGTATATTGATAATATCTAATCAAACTAAGCTTATGTTTAAGAATGTTGAATTACACTATGCTAATCTGAAAGAAGCCAAAACCGCTAGAAATATATCTGGTCGTACATGATAGTAATTGCAAAGCGCTATGCACCAAAAACAAACTATGCGCAATCTAATCCTCAACTGCGAAATCATCCCCGCTCTTCCTATGCTCATGCGCCTCCCCCGGGCCATACACATCCGGATTCCGATTCTTGAGCGCGGCGATCTGACTCTCTTTGAACATTTGAAAGGCAGTCGGATCCTCCTTCTCGAGATCTCTCAGCTCCTCTGCATTGGCCACCACTTTGTCAAAAGCTTTTTCCCATCCCACGCCTTCGATCATCTGCTTCATCTCGTCACCGCTGTAGTTCTGGAAGTACGTGCGCAACGAGAGGATGTGTTCGGGAAGGCCGCAGTCGTCCATGGAGCCGGAGAGAAAGGCCGGGTTAGTATGTTCGGCGTTTTCGTGCGATGAGGTGGGGCGGCTGGGATTGAGTAGGCCGGTGCGGACGCGGTGGCCGAAGCGGTGGAGGCGGCCTTCTTCGAGGGACATGTGGCGGGATGCGAGGGAGACATCGGAGTTGTGTCTTGAGCGGAGGGTAAGGGATCCTTCTTCGTCCGAGTCTTGGTTTGTGAAGTCGGTGCTGACGCTGTTGTCGAGGGTGGGGACGTGGGATACAGGCGGGGAGCTACTCGGTATGGAACCAGAAGTGCCGATGGAGCTGGCGACTGAGGCATTGTCGGACGGTTGGAGGCGCGTTTCGGGATATTCGTCTTCGAAGCGTTGGATCATGCCCTGAAGGGTTTGATCGAGGAAGAGGAGTTTACCTAGTTGAGTGTTAGCTGGTGAAGCTCTATTGTGAGCAGTCATTGAAAACTTACGGTAGCCCATCTCATTGTTGTTTTTCACTTCCCTGATCAAGGCTGGTTGAATTCTTGCACGAGTGTTACGTGCTGTCTCGAGCAAGTTCTTCGACATTGCTCTTGCCTTGCCATGCTCTTCAACGTCTCCAGTTCGGCTTCTCGGCGTGTTCGCGCCACTTGCTGGAAGCGAGACACGCTGTAGGTCAGTCGCCTTGTGAGACAAACAATAACTGAGTGCTTTCGCAATTCCAGTTCCGCCAACAATATAGTCTTCGTCTGGCGCAGGCAGAACGTTCTCCTCTTTGCAGTAGATATCCTCCTGTCCGATAAGATGCATAAGAATATGTGGTACTTCGACCTGCTTGGATGCAGAGTTGAGCTCGGGAACTTCATTGAGTGTTTCAATGTTCCGAAGGCAGTATGCCACCACTTGTTTCGCCAACGCCTTGACAACCTCTCCCATCTCGGGCGCAGGTACATCGACATCTATGCAGATGATTGATGTAGACAGCTTGGAAGCTAGAGTTAGCGAGGCATATAGCGCGGCTGCCTCTTCTTGTGTCTCTTCATCGGTGGTTGTTGCGACGCGTGATATCTCAGGGTTTTCTAGGATATTGATGTGTGCAATCTGTTGACAGTCTGGGATAATCTCTGCAATGGCGATTGCATCTGCGGGCTTCAAGTCGACATCTGTTAAGTGTATCCGTTTTAGCTCTTTGAGCAAAGGTAGATACTTCCGAATGAGGTACACGGATGATTGATGCGAGAAGAGGCCCTTGTTGTGGGAGAGGTCGAGGAAGCGGAGATTTGGCATAGCCACCAACGTCGGAAACAAGATTTTCAGACCTTCCGGCGTGAGACCGGTGTCTTGTAGGCAAAGCGCCCATGTTGGATTGTGCTTGCCCAGTCCTTCGCACAATCGAGGTATCCAGGCTCCCAGATCGTTCCCACCAAGGTCGATACCCCGGCAAACACCAGAGCGAATGTAGTGCATTACGTGCTCCAAGCCTTCACTGTCGATGTCATTCGAAGCGAGCCCTAGGCGTTGGATGCCACTCATGGTACAACCATCGATGACCTTCCTGATGTTCGACGAGGTCAGTGAGCATTCACCCATGGACAATTCTTGGAGTTCAGAACCGCCTAATCGCTCTGCAATGGCTTTGGAGAAGATATCGGCAACATCCGAGGGCCGCGATCTGCTGGCTTCGTGCTCTTCTTGGGGAGTATTGGGCGGGGAGGCTATCTGTGAACGTTGGCGCGGAAACGGTATCATTGATACGTCCAGTGCGACGACAGACTTGCACATGTAGATGAAGAGAGCAATGTGCTTCCAACCCTCAGCCGTGATCTTGGGGTTGTTCTTAAGAACGAGCTTCTTGATGGCGCACCCTTGCAGGGGTTCTTCTGATTGAATTGATCCGTTCTTTTCCTGTGTTGGTGCACGTCTTCGCGGGGCGTCCGGCATCTTTGCCGCCAATAGCCCTGCCAGTATGACCCTGATCTTCTCATCGTTCAGATCCGCATCTTCAAGGAAAAGTTTCTTCACCGGCACGATAGCCAGCCAGTCCGACAAAGTCATGACGTCTGCGAGCTGCAATCTTGAGCCGGTGAGATCGAGGCAGGTCACCACTCCGGGATGGGCAAGCGAGCACGCAGATGGTGCCGAAAGCTGGTCACTGATCCGTTTCAAGATGGGCGATTCCCGCAGTTGGCAACATCTTCGATATATGCGCAGTGGGTCCACTGTTGGTCGATCTTGGGACCTGGGCGGTGTGATCGTTGCAGCAGCCGCAACAGGGACCCCTTCCACGCTACCTTGGTCGTCGTCCCGTGTGAACTCGATGGGTATGGACCCGTTCTCCTCAGCCTTTCTACGCTTCTTCTCTTTCCGCTCCTTGCGCTCTGCCTCGGAACGCTTCTTCTTCTCTTTCTTGTTGTTGGTCTCCTTCTTGTCCTCGGTCAACACGGTGCCTTCAGGGTTTGGGTCGCTGTCGTCGCCCAGGCTTTCTTGCGCAACGGCCACTATGCCGTCCTTGTCCTTTTCGTCAGCCACAGCGTCTGGGTGCTTGAGTGCCTCGCCTTCGCCGCGCTCCTTCAGCTTCTTGTCTCTGCGCTTCTTCTTGCGCTCCTCGGAATCTGCATCATCCTTGTACTTTGGCCCTCCGGCAATCTCAACGTCGACACAGAAGGCGACCTTGCGCAGCTTATTCTGGTCGAGCTCCGGGACGAGACAGCGGTCGCGGTTGGGGTCGACGTTCATGACCTTCCTAGGGCACATGCCGCCATTGGGATGCACCTTCCCGACCGTGCCGACCTGCGTACCCGAGGACAGCCGACGCAGCGCATTCGAGAGGAACGACGCCTTCGGCTGCTGCGGGATGTACGGCTCCAGCCCATTCTGACCGCCCGCCGAAGCTGCCTGTATGCCGTTGAGCGCACCGTTGGCGGAGGATGTGGTTCCGTTGGTGGCGTGCGAGGGCGCCGGCGAGCCCTGGGCCTGGGCGTGTGTTGTCTGAGCTGGCGGGTTCTGCGACCCGAATTTGGAGCTGAGGCTGTTTATCCACGAGTTGCGCCGCGAGGGGCTCTTGGAGTCGGGAGGCGTGGTGCCCCCAACCTTCTCAGCGCTGCTGCGGCCTAGCAGCGCTGGTCGCTTTGGCATCTTCTGCGGGGGAGTCGCGGGTTCTGGCGGTGGCTGCGCGACGGCTTTCTGGGCTGGTGCTGCGGGTGCTGCCTTTGCGACATCGGATGGGCCGCGGCTGTGCGTTTTGCGCTCTTCGGGGCCTCTGGTGGGGAGGCCACCGTGCGAGGACGTCTTCGGAGGTGCATCTCGTGTCAGTCCAGGCGAAGACGGCGCCTGCTGTCGGTGGTGGTGGTCTGTAGGGCGCAACTCGTTAGCCAGGCTCTCATCCGCTGGGAGGCTCCGTCATAGTGGAGCGCGCCCAGCATAGGGAAGCACGCGCGTCTCAGTCTCACCTCTCGTAGAATGGTGCAGCCAGGAGACGTCTACGCCGTGAATGTCTTCCATGGCGGCCGTGGTATCGTGCGGCTGCACAGTCGTCACTGCAGACGTCGCCATGCGGTGGTGTGAACGCTGCCGAGCAGTGAGGCGGATCTTCGCGGGGTTGATTGGAAATGTTGCCGCTCTTAGGACATTGCCGGCTGAGGGAGGCTGCACGCGACGACCACAAATCGCTCAACAGACTTGGTAATATGCGACGAGCTTACAACCCTCTGGCTGCTTTGTGCGATCCTCGGCTCCAACGACGTGATGAGTGGGCCCTCGATCGGTGCCGTCGTCGAGCGATGACGAAAGAGTCGGTTGCGGCTTTCGGCTCCTCTTCTTGCACCTCACCACATGCGCGCCATGCTTTCGGCCTTAAACAATCCGCCCTGGTCAGCCTGCTGTTGTTTTGGACGCTGTCTTCATTCACCCGAATCGCTGCGGCTGTGCGCTGCGTTGCACGACAGAGCTGATGCGCCGCGCTGAGTAAAGGGCTGACCGGAGACCGACTATTCATCAGACTAGCTGACGTTCCCGCTGGCTACAAACAGCCGACATCGTCGTGTCAATCCGAGAAGACCAACTAAATCCGTCGATTGGAGGAAGAAGCCAAACTTACGACAGCGCCATGTAGTTTCCTCTAACAACGAGCGTGTTAGAAGATGCTACTTTCGTTGATGTGGGTCGACACGTGCATCGCCAAACACGCAACAAAGTTTGACTCGGTGTAAACAGCTAGTGTATATCAAAATGTGTCCACATCAAGTGCAAGGCAGTGGGCGTAAGTATCAAGCAAATCATTCAACGTGGTCAAAGTATTGGCTTGTGGTAGCCAACTGTAGCATGCCATCTCATCATCTCATTGAGGTCGTGAAAGGCTATCTACAGAACCGGGAATCATATGCCGTTCCCAATCATCCCCAGACGCCGGAAGCCGTGCTTTTGTCATCATAGAATCCACACACAGAAAAGTTACTTATGCTTTGAGTTCAGCAATCTTCTTCTGGACGCGCTCCTCCTTCTCGGCCTTGGTGAGCTTCTTGCTCCTGAACTTCAGGGACTCGGCCTTCCACTCATCCTTGGACTTCTTGTTCTCGCTCTCCTCCTTCTTCCATGGGTCCTCGCGGATCTGCTTGTGGGCATCCTGGTACAGCTCCTCAAGACCGTCGGCCTCAATGTCGTCATCGATGTAGCCGCTGAACTGGGACTTGTAGCGCTCCTCATCGTCGTCGGCGAGGGTCTCCATGTACTCAGCAACGTGACCACCGAAGATGTACTTGCGGAGGGTCTCGGCATCGAGCTCCTTGCCTTCCACGTCGTACCCGGGGAAGCGGTTCTCGGAGTGGGGAACGAAGACACCGCCATCGGAGCAACCCTTCATTGCGCCGAAGACACGGGCACCAGTGGAGGTGCGGGTGAGACCGACGTCAAGGAAGACCTTGAAGGGGCGGCGCTCCTCACCGTCAATCTCAGCGGCCTCGGTGAGCGAGAACTCGCCGTCAGCCTCCTCGACACCGACGAAGTCCTCGTCCAGCTCGAGCTTCTTGAGGACGCGGCGGGCGAGCAGGAGACCGGTGGCGTAGGCGGCCGACCAGTTGGTGAGACCGTGGGTGATGCCATAGGGCTTCAGCTCGTGAGCGCTGGATTCTGTTAGCCAAAGAGTTCATGATTGTGCGTTGCGCCAGACGTACTATGCGGCCATGAAGACCTTGTCGCCGCCAATCTCGGAGTGGACGATCTGGGCGATGATGTCCTTGTTGGTGAAGCGGACGACCAGGCGGTACTTGGGCGCATTGTACTTGTTCTTCGCCTGGGTAATCAACCGCTTACGAGCGTAGTAATCGGCTGCGAACAGTTAGCATTGTGATTGCGTGAGGGGAGGGTGCGACATACTCTTGCCCTGTCGGCGGCGCTTGTACTTGACTTGGTACCGCGAGAAGTACGCATCATTCTTTTGGAGTTTGGCCTTTTACCAGAGTCAGCGATTGACGCTTCAAACCCGCATTCGAAGCAACTCGCAAAGACTCCACTCGACACTCGTCGAGGCGGGGTTTCTCATCATGAAGGGGTGTAAATGCTGCGAGCATCGAAGCTGCGAGCATTCAGGGTGCTGGTATACTTACGAAAGGCATCTTGACGGATCTCCTTGTCGAACTTGAGGATGACTGCTGGAGGAAAGTTCGCGGTGGTGGGCAGCCAGTTGAATATTCAATGTGCACGGGCCCGGTTGTGGGCGTTAGCGCGGGCTCAAGTCGCGACTGCTGCAACACGAGGTGGGTGACCAGCGATCTCGGATTGCAGCATCGAGCAACAGAGAGGGTATGGCTAATCAAGATGCTATGACGCAGGGCTATCCTGTATGATTCTTGAATGGACCCAAGGTCACAATGCATCTTTTACCTCTAACATGGCATCGTCTACAGCAGCACTAAGTGAGTATCCATGGCGTCATGTCTCCAAGCCATAAGTATACGCCTCAGTAGATGTTGCAATAGCTTGCTCAATATATATACATCCTTAAATCAATCAAATCTTAAGTACCATCACAAGTTGTTAGGTGAAGTCAAGTCGCAGTCGCGAGCATTCGTGTACCTGCCCACGGACCAGCCACAAGCCCCACCAACGTCAACTCGGCCAGGCACGCTACATACCATCAACTGTCAGCTTGTCAACACCCACCGTTACTATCTTCACGCCCTTTCCAAGCTCTACACAGGATGGCCGAAGTTCCCATTGGTATGCGAAGCTTCCCTGCCTTCCCCAAAAGCCCTGCTGACGCAGCAATTAGTCCTCGACGGCGGAACGGGCTTTCTCAAGGCAGGCTACGCGGGTCAGGTCGGTCTCCCTCGTAGCTGCATATTCGCTGTCGCGGAGCGTGCCACTAATAACCCTCTGTGTAGAACTTCCCCGACCACCAGTACCCGTCGATAGTCGGCCGCCCAATCTTGCGAACCGAAGAGCGCGATGGCGGAGACATCCAGCTCAAAGACATCATGTGCGGAGACGAGGCGGCGGCGGCGCGCTCGATGCTCCAGATTTCCTACCCCGTATGTGGTTACTCAAGAACTGTTGGGGGTAGCCTCAGTGTACGCTAACGCTGTCTCACCCTCGACAGATGGAGAACGGTATCGTAAAGCGCTGGGACGACATGCAACACCTCTGGGACTATACCTTCTACGAGAAGATGCACCTCGACCCCACCGGCCGCAAGATCCTGCTCACCGAACCGCCCATGAACCCGCTGAAGAACCGAGAGACAATGTGCGAGGTCATGTTTGAGCGCTATGGCTTTGGAGGCGTATACGTTGCTATTCAGGCTGTGCTAGCCCTGTACGCGCAGGGTCTGTCATCCGGTGTGGTAGTAGATTCAGGCGACGGTGTCACGCACATTGTCCCCGTCTACGAGAGCACCGTCCTCAACCACCTCACCCGCCGCCTGGACGTTGCTGGTCGCGATGTGACCCGAAACTTGATCGCGCTCCTGCTACGGAGAGGTTACGCGCTCAACCGAACCGCCGATTTCGAGACCGTCCGTCAGATTAAGGAGAAGCTCTGTTATGTGTCGTACGACCTCGAACTCGACCAGCGACTCAGCGAGGACACAACGGTGCTTGTCGAATCTTACACTCTCCCAGACGGTCGGGTCATCCGAGTGGGCAGCGAGCGCTTCGAGGCTCCCGAGTGTCTGTTCCAGCCGCATCTTGTGGACGTTGAGCAGCCCGGCATCGCAGAGTTCTTGTTCAACACGATCCAGTCCGCCGAAGTCGATGTCCGCAGCAGCTTATACAAGGCAATCGTGTTGAGTGGTGGCAGCAGCATGTACCCAGGTCTTCCCAGCCGGTTGGAGAAGGAGCTGAAGCAGCTGTGGCTTACAAGGATACTGCATGGAAATCCGGAACGACTAAATGTATGCATGCACATAGCCATTCTGTAGGCATTACTGACGCCTTCCTCAGAAATTCAAGGTCCGTATCGAAGATCCACCGAGGCGACGACACATGGTCTTCCTTGGTGGTGCTGTGCTCGCAAATATTGTAAGCATTACTCGCCTTCCTACAACTCGCCTCATCTCACACTTTACAGATGGCCGACAAGGAGGACATGTGGATATCAAAGGCAGAGTGGGAGGAGCAAGGTTCACGAGCATTGGAGAAGCTTGGTGCCAGATAATACTAGCAAGGGAAATACCGACTGCACGGAACAACTCTACCACAATAAACATCGGCGCACGAAAAGCGTTGCCCGCCGAAGCCACTGCCTGTACCACTTCCCCGAGTCGTTCTCCTTCATCTGCGCGGCTGTCGTGCTACAATGGAGCCTCGGCCGATGTACATAGCAGAGCGCCCCCAAAATTGCTACTATGGAACAACAAGCCGCTCCAATCTTCTTTCCCCAAGCTCCTCTGCCCGAGCTCCTCCGGCGGCTGAAGGGTGGACTCCAGCCGCACGGGAGATCGACGTGTGTGGTGTAACATTGTCGTTGCTCGCACCAATTGCATACCCCCACACACACATTCATGCTGTCGAATATGTAGAGCGTGCTTTAACTTTGAATGCGCACCGTGACCCTATAAACGGCCGGTCATTAATGCAGTGTAAGCAGCCGCGCTAAGTTCACGTACTCCTTTGCTCCGAAACTCGCGATGCGGAAATAAGTCCATAGTCCAGAAGGCTTGGGTACGATCTAGGCTGCACCTTATGGCACTTCATGACGGCGGGACATGAGGATTTGCCACTTGCTGTGTATTTGCAATTATAGTGCAAAAACGAGATTTTCCCGTGTGCTTTCACTATGAGAAGTTGAGATGAATGACATTAGGTGACGAAATGTCGGTACGGCTACAGCGTTCCGCAGGTTCCGAAGTACGGGTAGTGCTTTCTGGAAGGCTGCCACCCGCTGAGCGACAGCGGCCTAGTCTTCATTTGAAGTAGAGGAGACGGGATATAGCAAGGCGCTTACGATGATCGCGATTGATGAACTACACACACCATGTTTCGGGCCGTGTCGTGCTGCAAGTGTTGGCTGATGTTTTATGTAGAAGACTGAAATTGGACAATCCCCATTGAATGATCTTCGGCATGTGCTGGCTTCAATACGTATGTTTCGTGGAGATGCGATGCAACTGGGAGAAGGCCGTCCTATCATAAATGCGTTGATGCTGCATCTCCGTTGCACTTCACGTGTCGTAAATACCGGCGCTAAACGTGGTAGCCGACCACCCGAGTTTTCCGCAGTTTTCAGACCGCATGCGTCATACATGGGAATCAAAGTGACTTGGGCAACTGTTCGCTTCATAGCGCTAATTTCAACACGGCCCCACTGCTGCAAACCAAGGACAACGAGATAGATGACGATAGCAGTTGCTCGGCGACATGGCGTGCCCTCGCTTTTATGACCTGCCGCTTGCCGCCCAACGCGTTGGAAAGAAACCAAGACCTTGTACCCGCCCACGTCTTTCACCTCAATAAAACCCGCACACCCCAACACCATAACATTTGGCTCTGAAACTATATTGGACCACGCACTCCGGTATATTTTACTTTGATTGTGGACCTATTTTGTGGGAAAGCACTCCCTGCACTCCGCCATTCACACCGGCCCGCAGCCACACGTTCCATCTGGTAGTCGTTGTGCCCCAGTCAGCGTGCGCTGCTCATCCCAAGTGCATTGAAACAGGGTCCACCACACCGTGCATCTTTCTCATTCTCTAAAAAAGCGTGGTGACACGACGGCGCCCAACCCAGCCGGAGATCAACGTTGTTCCTTTCCAATAAGATCGGCTTGCGCCCCCAATCCTTCCCAGCCAGGGCCCTCCCGCTGCTAGATATATTGGACACCGCCTGTCTGTACTTCCCGCTCGGAACAACAGTACTTTTATCTCTGGGTACTTCTTCTCTCGTCACGTTTGGAAAAGGTATATATTCAGCCTCGCCGGGCCGCACAGTTTATCTCCAAAGTTCACGAGAGGCCCACCCGCCACACGTCATATGCGACCCACACCGACTTCGCCGTCTTCGCTCTCTCGGCTCATCTCCAACTCCAATACATCCCACCAGAACATGTCGCCCCGTACCGATCGCAGCATGCCTTCCGTGAGTTCGCCGCTGTCCCCTAGGACTGAGCCTCTTGCGATTCCGTCGCAGGCTCGACGACGACCAGCTCCCACTCCAAGACAGTCATCAGCCGCTCCTGGACATTTGATGTTGCCGTCTCTGCCTCGCTTCCACCCGGCCAACTTTGCATCTTCCCAAAATTCCAGCCAAGCAGTCTCGCCTGTTACTGGGCCCAATAGCCCGAACACTCCGTCTTCGCCCCGAACCAGCAACAATAGACAATACGAGGTGCAACGACAGCTGTACGCCTACCAGCAGCAATTGTTGACCAATACCAGCCGCCAAGTTCGCGGTCCAGGTTCGATAAAGCCAACCAGCCCACGCCTAGCTCCTCTTGCGAGCCCCGGCGCAGTCACTCCTCTGGAACTCGGTGCTGCTGACGGGTACCTCACCGCTGGAGTGAACCCGTCAGACGCGGCGAAACATGTCGAGCATCTGATTCGCAATGAAGCCAGGAGGCGTGGAGACTACTCTCCCGGACGGCCCACTTCAGTGGGTAGCAGTTGACTAGCCGACCACGCGCCAAAGTCCGCACCATCATCACCACGAAGGACAGCTCGGGCATAAAAGACAGCACACGGCCTCTGGCACACTCTCATATCAGCACACACTTTCCGGCATCATCGACTACCCAACTGGCACGGAGCATCACTGGCGTTTTATATCATCCCACAAAATGGAGGGCGGCAAATTGCGACACAAAACGATCCAAAAGAAGGAACATGGCGGTTTTCCCTTATCACAAACTCGTTGCCATTCTAGCCCCCATCACACCAAGCGCTGGTGTGGCACTTTTCGCTCGCTATATTGATACCAGACACCTTTTCCTATCTTTCCTTAGCAAAACATGTACTGCATCCCGCCTGCCCACAGCTTGGTACCAAGCGCTCCACCCATTGGGTGTTGAGCAGGACAGATGACGGGCCTTAGCAACAAGCAGCTCGAATGAATCAAGATCGATACTCAAAACTTGGTGTCCATCTCATGGTTGAAGGATCGTGCCTCGCATGTGATGTTCGGCGACGGATTCACTGACCGCTAACTATATCTTTATGCTTGCTCTTTTACTGCATACCGAAAAGATGCCGCCTTTGCCGTTTTCACTCCACATCTATCATACATGCACATCGTATTCGCGTTTAAGCCTCGCTCTCTATCACGCTCGGTACACACTAGTCGCTGTTCTATCACGCTTACAGCGCTTACAGAGCCCACCGAAACACTCAGCGCACCAAACCTATCCAATTCACTTCTCCACAAATGTATCTCCTGACTTACAAAGCTCGTTGCTCTATCCTTGTTAATACGTCCACTGCACACCGCAAGCCATTGAGATCCCAAGCAGCACTCCTCACCCATGACCTCTAACATTTCCCCCCGACTTAGAGTCCCAAAGCAGCATGATTTAGCACGATCATCACCGCCAAGCACGACAACACCGCCCCGCAGTTTAGCGCGCCATCGATCTTCAGCGCAGACACCGCGTACGGAAATATTCACATGGCGTGAGCCAGCGTGCGAGTACTCTTGGCATCTTCTCGCAAGATCAATCCACCATTGTGCAGGAAAAAATGGCTCAACTTTAGCATGATTTGGCTGGTTATGTAAGCAGTGCAGTGCCATTTTTTCCTGCACGGTGGTGAATCAAGGGACGGGGATTACGTGAGCAATGGGAAAAGATGGGCATTGGAGCGGTTGAGGCGCGACGCTATATGCAGGTGCGCTGGTGAGTTGCGGACGCGTGGATTGTTGTTGGTGGGTGTTTGGGCCGAACGTGGTTAGATTTTCAAGCGATTGGGACCGCGCTGGGGGGGATGGAGTTGCGTGGCGGAGTAGAATGCCATTGATGTGGGTCTTTTGGAGGCGCAGGACAGTGGGGACGGCGATAAAGGATTCGGCAACTTTGTACCGGTAGCGAGGCGGTGCTAAAGATGTTTCGAGCGCTTCGAATCGACTATCTAAAGCATATCATATCAGCAGACTACAATCCACATAACTTACAATACTGTCGAAGCAGTTCCTGTTGCGCGATTCGGAATATCCCCAGCAGTCGTGTTATCACAAGCCAAAACACAAAAGCATCAGAGTTTTCGCAGCGCAGCATCTTCATTCGTTGGAATATTGATAATCGTCGCTGGCTGCCAGATTTGAAACCGAGGATCGTCATTGTATCGATAACGGAGATGATGGGCCGCTGGGTATGCTTAAGCGGCCATGTGCACGGCTCGAATTGCCACTTCGTCAGCAGCGGTGGTTGATTGGTACCGTGGAGCCGAAGCTGGGAGTTCTTCGTGAAACTCACGTGTTCCGAATAGGCAATGTTGATGTGTTGAGAAGCAAGTGTATCTGCAGTCTCTCACTGCTTGCTTACTCACAAGACTTTGTACTCTGGTTCGTCGTGCAGATGCCGTGCGCTTGTCCATGTTTGGGCATGAGGAATGACGGTTGTACAAGGCTGCAACGGACCGTTTTTGGAGATTTGTGGTGTTTCCGGCAGTTTCCGATCCTTTTGATGTCGATGATCGCGAGAGAAAGGCCCAGTTGCATATTGGACGATTGTTCTGTGCAATTCGGACTCGGGATGTTGCAGCTACTTCGCCTATGACGTCAATGGCGTCCTCGTACTTGAACAGTGCTACATATCCGGCCTAAGTCATGAGGTAGACTAACTAGAATTAGTAGAGGACTACCGACTACACAATTCCTAGCATTCTAGTAAAACACCTAAATGCAAGTCAGGATGTGCTCCAGCCATGGACAACCGAAATGATGAGCTGTTGGGCAAGTGTAAGCGAAGGCTTCCACGGTCGAACCTACCACAGCCCGTGGGCTAGGCAGCCATGCTACACAAAAGCACATCACTGCCCCAAAAGCGAAGACCAAACGAACAGCTACCTCTCAAGTCAACATGATCGACCTCGCAACCCGCCGCAAAGTCTGTGAAGAAACGATCGCCCGCTCCGCATCCATTGCTGCATCCACCCCGGGCGGTTCTCTCACCAGTACCTTCATTTCATCGCAACTACCGCCCCTGAGTAAATCGCACCCCGCCTACCCCAACCTGACTCGAACCCTCATCACAGTCCACAACAGTGATACATTCGCACTCGCACGAACACTGCAACCAAAACACGGCAAAATCGGCGTTCTAAACCTCGCCAGCGATCAGCAGCCCGGTGGTGGATGGTGCTACACACTCTCTGCCACACAAGAAGAGGCGCTATGCTATTCCTCAACGCTGTTTGTCACCTTGAAGCGTGAATGGTATCCCTGGGCAAACCTCGGTCCCAAGTCTAGCGCGGGTGTCTTTTCACCCGATGTTGTTGTGTTTAGAGATACGTTGGCGAATGATCTAGTCGAGTTGCCAATCCAGGAGAGACATGTACTTGCCGTCATAACTGTGGCGGCACCATGTTGTCCCGAACTCACGGAGTCTGGGGAGGAGTTTGCGAAGGCATCGAATTTAAGGGATTTGCGAGAGAAGATATTGCTGGTGCTACGCATGGCGGCGGTGAATGGGGTCACGAGTCTCGTGCTGGGGGCGATGGGATGTGGAGCTTACGGGTGCCCGCCGAAATTGGTGGCGCGGGAGATGAAGGGTGCGCTTGAACTTGAAGAGTTTGACGGCTGGTTTGAGGATGTGGCGTTTGCTGTTTATGCTGCGGGGCCGTCCGGGGAGAGGAATTTGGAGAGCTTCCAGGAGGTTTTTGGACACGAGTGATGGATTATTCATCGTAGGTCGATTATTGACTCAGCTACCTTACATGTTCAGATCTGCATGCGCTCCAAGACGCTGACAGCGTCCTGTAGGAATGCCTCAAGCCATTTTCTCGAATGTTCTTGATGCTCGTTCGTCTCACTCTCCTCAGCCAGACCTACACCCGCGTCCCCGAACTCCCCACTCAGACACTTTGCGACCAGATTATAATAATTCTTCCCCATCCGATACCTCAGTTCGGGCAGGAATTCTGATAGCAGTCTTGCATGAAATACGGCGGGAGCCTCGCCCTTGCGCACCAACTGCCGAACTGGCTGCCATAATCCAATCTCTACCAGAACCACGCCAAGACTATACGCATCGTAGGCCTTGCAATATCGAGGTTGTGATGACACATCTCGAGGAGGTTCATACTCTTCAACTGGGTTTGAGTCAACCAGAATGTGCTGCGTGGGCGCGGAAAGGTCTGGATGCCGATAGAGGTCACGCTCACGAGCGACAGACTGCTCGCGAAGCTGCGTAGGAAGCCTCTCGGTCAACTCATACGGCATATCTTGTCTTGAAAGGTCGAAGCCGCAGACAAAGGCTGGACCAAGTTCGAAGTCATCCGCGCTGTTTCCGACCTCTTGGCTTTCCAGCAGCAGAACATTGTCACTTCGGAAGTTCTTATGAAGCCAGCCCACAGAATGTAGCCGGAAGAAGGTCAAAACTAGCGAACGCGCAACGGCCACTCGAGCTCCTAGATCTCGGACTTTGCGCTGCCGCCTATCTTCCAACATACGCTCTTGCATGTTCTTCGGAATGAAATTGGGCTCCAAGTTGAATACTATGCCAATACGGTGGTAGTCAGGATCTTCAAAGTGGCCTTGGCATTTTAGGACACTGAAACCATCAACGCCGGCTGACTGCTGTAGCTGCAGAACAAGCATGGCGGTACGTTGGCGCATGTACGCGAACTCCGGCGAGGTAAGACGGTGCGAGTAATACTTCCATTCCACTAGGACGTGCTGACCTTTGTATTTTCCGACCACTCTAGGTGCAAGGAGGGTTGCATCGTGTTGAACCATGGGTAGCTCCAGACTAGCTCGTGTTATATGGACTAAGGTTGGAGAGACTGCGCCGGCATCTGACGTAGCAGTGTGGTTTGAAGGTTGAGCGATCTGCAGTGAGCGAGTCCGCATCTCAACTAGTCGTTGCATATCCGTTCGCTCAGCAACCTTGCCGATGTCTTTTGGGGAGTCGTTTTCATCGACTACGGTCGCTTCAACGACAGAACCCAACGCACTAGTCGTTGCGAGAAGCTCATTCTGCCGTTCAAGTTGTACCGTTTCGTATGCAGTCAAGATACTTCGCAAGGCATCATTATAGTGTCTTAGCTCGTCAAGAAAACGCTTGAACTTGGCCTGATCTTTGAAACTCCAGGCCAACTTCTCACGAAACCCGAGCGAAGCTTTAGGGGCACCACGAGTATTGCGTCCCCACGAAGGGCTCAGGTCGGGATTGAATCGGTTGATTAGCCTTGTGCTGCCTTCAGGACGCGCGGCCTCTTCAGTGAACATCAATTGGCTAAGTGCCGACTGAGATTTCGCCGATTTTGTTGTATACGTCTCAAGTAGCGATCCAGCTTCCTGGAAAGTCCGATTGATATGCTCCAGTGCAACGCTAACAATATCCAGGGTCCAGGGATGTTGAAATACTGAAGATAACCGTGTCTTTGCGAGGGCAAGACTATCATGTGTAGTGCAATTATTCGTACTCGCTGTCGAATCGGTTGAAACCAGGATTAAAGTCGTGAGACCAACATAGTCGCACCAAAGGAAGAAACGCACACGCTCGAGCCGAAACAGGGAGAACACCTTATGAACATCTTCTGAAGCGTTCCGAACGTCCGAGTAGAGCGCATAGAGGTCAACAGCTGTTTTCGCTACTTGGGCTATGCCGACGAGGCTGCCTATGATGCCGAGCGGTTCAGCCATGGAGCGGACTCGTTGTTGAGTGTGGATCGGGCAACAGGAATACAAAACCGGGAGATATTCACTGTATTCAGAGTCTTTGCTTCTGTCTAGCTTGTGTGGTGCATAGAGCTTTCCAAGGTTCAAACTTGGCGGCCAAGGCTCTATTTCGTGTGTTCAACAGGCGCACAAAGGCGGCGAATCTGTTTCCCAGCTGGGGCGTGCTTGGTGTGACGGTACGGTCGAATCAAGAGCAACAAGACTATTTTAGTAGTCGTAAGGAGCGCCTGCGCGGCTTCGAAGATTTCAAGCCTCGTTGATGCGGTTCTGTGGCTGCACCAAAGGCTCCATCTAGCTGCTTGAGCTGGAAAAGGCGTGAAGTATAAATGCTTGGGTCGCTGATATCTAGGTAGTGGAGTCTCAAACGGGAGTATGCTATCAACGTAGGTTCGTGGAGCTGCTGTCGAAAGGTAGGCAGTGCCTGCCCCGGAGGCAACGGGCTGTGTTTTGATTTTGGCCAGTTAAGAACCATTGTAACCGCCTCCAAAATATCAGGGCCAACACCACCAGGCTGACATCGCAGGCTGCATAAAGCGCCAACGTCCCGTGCTAGCTCGGAAGGCTGAAGATACCCCGCTCAAATGAGCAAACATGGCTGCTACCTATGTAAGGTTGTTCTTACCCGCTTTCACCTTTTCTTACCTACCTAGGTACTCTGCAGTTACCCAAGCACCTCGACTTTCCCATTGGTCTGCATCCATAAGATGGACAGACATTCAGACAGCGATGGTGAAAGTGTGGATTTTGGCCGAATCAATTCCATGCTGCGCCGCACAACCACGCGACACGCCACAACGGAACTTGATGAGTTGCACAATTCTGGCTACATTCAGCGTGTTCCTGATTTCCTCGATATCATATCACATATTTCTACTCTGTATCGTAAAAATGCACTGCCAATGGAGCCCTTCGATCACTTGAAGACGACGAGGCTGGATTCTGGCGCCATTTTCCACGTGTCTTCTTGGAAAACGGAGTATGCATCGGCGAGTCCTATGACAAGGTCAACAGTCAGACGTCGCAAGCGGGTTGTGCTTAAAAAGCTACCTGTACTTGTGTTCGATCCGAATGGGAAGCCTTTTGACAACCTGGACTCTCGCGATGCGGCAGAGAGCCTACTGCGGGAGCTTCGTGTGTTGACTTCGAGTGCAGTTCAGAAACACCCAAACATTGTCAAACTGCTAGCTATTGCCTGGGGATACGAGCCATGCGTAGGTCTCCGGTACATTTTGCGCTTATTCACGGACTGACTTCATCAGCCAGACGCATGTCCATCAATCGGATTGGTATTGGAATTTGCAGATTGCAACTTAGACAAGTTTCTCCGTGAGTGAGTGGAAACACTACTGAATGCTTATGCCGCGCATGTCTAACATCCGTTAGCCATCACAATCTCAAATTCTCCAGTAAGAAAAGAATAGCTTGCGACCTTGCAAGTGGTCTTTCCGCCCTTCACAATTACGGCATTGTGCACGGTGATCTCAAGCCAGAGAACATTCTTATGTTCAAATCTCGGAACGACGATTGGGCCGCAAAGCTCGCAGACTTTAGCCACTCCATGTTCGATACAGGCGAAAAAGAAGATCGGTGTCTACCAGGTGGGACCTGGCTGTATGCAGCACCCGAATGGGAGCAGAAAGCGCCGATACAAGTTCTCATGAAAAGCGACATATATTCATTCGGTATAGTGGCCAGCTGTGTGATCATTGGATATGATATCATGGTGAAGTATTTAAAAGAGTGCGAGAGTGAATCAGACGGGCGAAAAATGAGAGTGCAGACGCTCAAAGAGACTGGTGAAATGATGAACTACGTTCTGACAAACTTGCACGCACTGGATGAGACGGACCTTGGGTTTACGACCGAGGATCTTTCAACCGCCGAGAAATGGCTTCGCCATACACTGCACCTTCATCCAGAAAGACGAAGTCTTTCTAGTCTCACTCAAGGAGGATCCGAGCGGTTTGTACTTATGTTCCCTGGTATCTAGTTAGCTACTGACGGAGACTACGTGTGACACAGATCAGGAGGAACTGAAGTAACAGCGACATTTGTTCCCCACGAATTCGATTCGTCTTTTGTGAGTCACATTCACATGGAGTCCATAATACGATCCAACCTAACTTGAGCAGCTAGAGATTCCGTATCAAGCTCTTGAGCCTACAAGCAATGTGCTGAAGAAGTGCATTGTGTCTAGCTTACGGGAAGTTGCTCAAAACGACTCGTATTCAGATCCAAGCAGTCGAGGTGTGGCAGCAGCCTTCGAACTATGTATATGCCTGGCGTCTGGATTTGGCGAAGATCGTGACACGGACGAGGCCATTAAGTGGCTTATACAAGCAGCTCGATCAGGGGAATCAACCGCTCAGTCTATGTGCTATCAACTGTTCACCGCTTTGGGTCGTGAACCCAGCCTGATGGTAGAGGAGATCGACAATTGGCTTGTCCAAGCTGCGAAGAAGGGTTCTTGGACAGCCGTAAAAAGCTTGAAGGCGCTGAACTCCAACAATTACCAAGAGTCTTTCGATTGGTTTCGCACAACCACATCACCATACAGCTCGACAACGGCAAACGATCTCGACCAATTGACATCAAATTTCTCGTCAAAAGTACGACCGACGTATCCTCCCTTCTACATAAGTGGTTGGGGTGAGCGGGATCAAACTTTCCTCCACTGGGCAGCTATGCACGGGCTGTCCGACGTGTTCACCCACTTGTCATCGACAAATCTCTTGACGCCGGAAGAGTTGAGCATACAAGACAAGGAAGGAGATACACCGCTAATCTATGCTTGCCGTGCTGCGAGGGATGACATCGTTGTGCAGCTCGTCGAAGCTGGCGCACGCCCTGGCATAGCCAACTATACCGGCGAGAATGTTCTACATTTTCTACACACTTTTGATGACACAGAAATAGACTCAGTTGTGGAGTTACTCGTAGAGCACGGAGCCGATATTTCGCAGGAGTCAAAAATATCGAGTGCCAAACTGCCCATTTTCGACAATCGGATGAGCGTCCCAGGGTGTCCAATACTCCGCGCTGTGACCATGAACAACATGGTTCTTGTGCGGGCGCTGCTGCATGCAAAAATTCGGTTTCAATCACCTCAAGGAAATCGAGAGCAGATGCTCTGGAGAGCCTCGTGCTTCAAACTCCTTGCGTGGGCTTGCCGTCTGAACCATGGTCCCATGATAGAGATCATCTACAAAGCAAATCAAGATGTCTACGATGCCAGTCAAGTGCAGTCAAAGACGTTCTGGATGATGGACGAGGCCTTTTCTATTCCTGCGCTTGCTGTTACTGGTTGTGTATCGAGCAACCCTTCATATGGACAAGATTTCCCAGAAAGGATGTGGAGATATATGTATCATGGAAAAGATCACAGCGATCACTTACGCCAGACGTTCGACGCGCTACAGGCCTTTGGTTTCAATATTGCAACTGCAAATTGCGGCCCTTTCCGCAACGCATTGTTCATGGCGACTTCGATTGGCAGGACCGACATTGTGTCATTACTCTTAGCAGATGAGAACACCTTTCATCCGATGGAGCCTTTCGGGCCGGTAACACTGGTGCAAAACTCATCGACCAGGGCATTCCCATTCTGGCCGCCTCCTGATTGTCCGAATCATTCCCACAAATTCGGGCTGGTGGAAGCGGTAGTCTTAGCCATTGAGTCCGGAAAGCATGACATCTACGAGATTTTGCTTGGAACAAGAGATGCAGAAGCATTAAAGATGGGGCCCGTATACCCAGTGTGTCACATCTGGCCAGGACTCGCAACTCGGCGAGAACTAGGATCCATGGTAGCCTCGAACGTCAGTCATCTGTTCCCCAGTAGTATCGCGACGGTCAGTAAGCCACACTGGGGGCATGTTATTCCCCGAACTGGTGGTCGTGGTCATTCGAATTCCGACGACGATAGTGATGACGATGACCATCGTCTCGGGCGCGATGATGAGGATGGTAAGTATCGACCAGGCTCGGTCTATACGATGAACTCTTCCCACGATTGGCCGGAGTCGAAGTTGTGTAAATTCGGCGAAATCTTCTCCGATGGTCGTTTGAACTACTCGTTGTTATACATGTCAATCGCTATCTCTTCTCGACATCGCGATATGGAATTTGCGTAAGGTCCCTCCCCTCCCCGTTTCTTCAATCGTTGAACTGAGCCGTTTATTAGTCACACACTACTGGATCGTCTGAGATTCCGACCAGATACATTCTTTTACAATTGGGCTCCAAGAAGCTCACTGGAACACTGCAGCTTCCAGGAGATAATTCTCCCGTATCCAGTAATCCTCGCCGCACACTCCAGATGGCCTGCAATGTTGCGCCTCTTATTAGCAAACGGAGCAAGCACTGATACAAAAGCGTACGAAAGTCCCAAGAAAATTGAAATACAAGATACGGACCACGAGTTTCATCCAGATCTGCTGCATCGGTTGCGTTGGCGTCGGCTTCGCGCTCGTTTTAGAGTGCGGACATCTAAAAGATTGTGGACTCCAGTCATTCTCGAGACGACAGTATTCTGGCACCTCTTCGGGCTGATTCAGGATAGAAAAGCGTCTACGAGTGAAACAAGACCTGGCAATTGGACGATAAATCCGGAAGGCACGCTGAAGATGATCATTGAGCAAGGAGATGAAAAGGCGCTACATCCTTCTTCCCGGTCGATGGCCTTGGTAAATTTCCGTCCAGATACTCTTTATGATCGCCTGCAGAAGATGGAAGTTCATACCCGTGATTTGCAGCGCACAATCTGGGGAGCTATCGTCAAGCAGCGGAGCAGCCAAGTCGGTTCCACGTGCCGTAGAGATACACCGGTCGGCTTTGTGTTTTCTGCGGCACTGAACAACGACCCCGTCGCTTTGGAAAGTCTTCTTGACATGGGCTACTCGCCGAATGGGAGATGGTGGAACTTTCTCCTCTTCACTCCCCTGGATGCTACGACTGTTATCCGCGTAAAGAAGTCGACCACACAGAGCCAACTGGACGATCGGCGCACTTGTCAACAGCTTCTTGTAGTACGCCATGGCACTCGCGGTGGCATTGGCTTCACTGCAGAAGCACATGTGTTTCTAAGCACACTTTATTGGCTTTCAGTCATTGTTTCAACAATACTGTCCATATGGTTTTGCAGATGGGGCATTTCCAAGTGGATTCAGTGGTTCGATAAGTTTTTCGAGACGTCTTGTAAGATCAGCCACAACAAAAGCAAGGACACCACGTGGAACTTCATAATCGGAATGATCCTATTGATTTTTGTGGTTTTCTTTCTCCTGATGTGGCCCATACTGGCTGCAATTCTTTTCTTCATTGCCATAGGAATTCCAGTCGCTTTGAATATGTGGGCTGCGGAACAGGGATTCTTCAAGGACTCGATGGCCCTAACTTTTCTTCTGCCGAGTTTGCTTCCAATTATCGCTTTCATCCATAACGGCAGCATCGTACTTTGCGCTCGAAGTTTGCATGGTCCGACAGCGGGTTTTCTCCGTAGGGTAGTAGACGCTTCGAGGCGCGAACCTCGTTCTCGTCATTTAGTAGACTCTGAAGACGGTAGCAGTGACGAGGAGGATATCACATCTGACGACGAAGAAACCACATCTGACGATGAGGACATCACATCTGAAAGCAGACTGATGATGGACGAGGACACTGCTCTGCAACACCCAAACTCTCGTTTTTCGAGACGAAGAAGATTCGGGTGGCCACCTGTTCGCTTGGGTAGGATGACCTGGAGATCACTCAAGGCTGGAGATGCGTACACAGACGACGAGGCGCACGATCCCGGAATGGAGCTATCCTCGCAGTTCTTCAGACAGCAAAGGAGGGACCCTGGATCAGGCGAGGAAACAATTCGAGAGGTCTAAGGATCTAGAAGTATCCGGCTCAGATCCAATGCATTCTCGTCCATCAGATCATTCAATTTGACACAACAGGCAATCCGCCTCCGCTTGCCCTTCGCGACGAACTCCAAATCGCACCACGCTGCAAGAAATATGTTCTCACTATCCAAATTCTTTCAAAAGCCTGTATATCCTCACAGCATTGTCATAACGTAAGAAAGATTTGATAGTGACATAAGCATGGATAGGACTTTGGGTGGCGGGATACGGATTATCGCAACACGTGAGCATCAGATCAGGCTACCTATTCTAGGTAGAGTAGACCCAGCAGCAGCAGCTGAAACACCTGGTGTCGCGCCTTCCTCTCGTTACATCACTTCAGATCTGTAACATTCCAAGGTTTTGCAGTAGACTCAAGATTCATATTAACACACCATCTCCTCATCTCATTCCTCTTACACTCCACACCCCTATTGCGAAGTTTTCCCCGATGTCTTGCGCCCCACCCCGCGCGCAACATCCTCTGGAACCTTGATTAAAGCGACGACAGCGCAGCAATATCCATTAGGAAAATGCACCGTACCTTCAGACCTTGCTCGAGTTAGCCATTACCCCAACCTCCATCCTCGCTATTCAGCAAACTAACACGTCCTAACGAGGCATGCTGAAACCACCTTAATTTGACTACTATTAAGAATATGTAGGTTCAGTCCAGGTTAGTGGAAGGATGGGCCGTGGCACGTACTGCATGAGAGGCAGGCACGGCCATCTGCAACGTCCAAGCGTGGAGTCGGCGGACTCTTCTGTAAGACAACACGACAGTCAATACAATACGTTGCAGCCCACCAACCTCGTCCCTCTCCTTACTCGGTGATCTATGGTAGTCATACTACTGGAGGGATCTTGTTCCAATAACTACCCTATATTGTTGCTAGACGCGCTAAATCCAATGTGCAATCCGTCCACCACAGCTACTCATCTCATCGAAACTCAATACCACCTGCACTCATCGGCTTACTCTTGAGGAAGCACGTCTTGCGATCAGCAGAGTGCTAAAGCGTCGTACTGGAATGGTCCGCTGCGGGAAACGAAATGCAACCGACCTCCGGATGCTTCGACTTGTGCAGCGCACCGCCGCAGACAAATATCTCCTTGTCGTGTTGATTGTTCACATAGCGCCGCATTTCTTTCTCAATCAACCCATCCGACTCCATGTTCCCACCTAGGATCATATGTAGAGCTATACCCATCAACCTCGCAAAATTGAAGTTCCTTGCCTCAGAACTGCAATGCTGGATGTCAAAGGTCGACGCATTTGTACTGCGCCCGCGAGGGTGATTAGGTTGGCGTGCTGTGCGGGATTGCAGGTCGTGTCGCTGACAATGCGAGTATTGATTTGAGTAAGGTTTGTGTGGGATTTAGGGATAACGGAGCGCGTATATGCGTGCAATACTGTAGGGCGTGTGGAAAGAATTGGATGGGGATGGGCAGGTTTTTGTATGTGTTTGTATGGAATGGGTTGTAGGGTTTGTCTTTGGTAAAGAGTAGCAGCTAGCGGGTCTTGATGCATTAATAAATACGAGCTTCTTTGTAAAGCGCAAGGTGGGATGAGAAACCTAATAGTATGGACTTCTCGTGTTTCGCAAATCGCTAAGTGTCACGTGACAGCATTCCATTTCACTACTCCAAACACCTCAACCCCCTCCATCTCCCCTCAATTCTTTTACACTCCCCTAAATCTACTGCGAACTCCCCCCCGAAATCGTAAGCACCTGCCCATTAACCCACCCCCCATCCTCACTCGCCAAAAACGCCACCACGCGCGCCACATCCTCCGGCACCGCACACCTTCCCAACGGACAATGATTCGCCATCAACGTCTCAATCTTCTCCGCTGGCCAGTCAGGGCTACCGCCAGGGATGTAGTGCCAAGCGTTTTGCGTGAACATATCTGACTTAATACCCCCGGGGGCGACGCCGTTGACGGTGATGCCGCGCTTGCCGAAATCGGTCGCGAAGGCTTTTATGAAGCCAATGACGGCCATTTTGGACGCGTTGTAGAGCGCGTGGTCTTTTACGCCGAGGAGACCGGCTGCGATGGAGGACATGAGGATGATTCGGCCGTTGTCTTCGATGTGTTTGTATGCTGTTTGGCCGACGAAGAATTGGGCGCGGGTATTCAAGTTAAACACGTGGTCGTATTTTTCCTCGGATATCTCTTCTGTGACATCCCAGCTCTCGGTTCCAGAATTGCTCATGACGATGTTGATTTTGCCAAAGGCCTTCTTGGCTTCCTCGAAGAGGCGGTGGATTTCTGAGACTTTGGAGACGTCGGCTTGGATGGCAATCGCTTTGGCGCCGTTGTTGAAGCCTTCGATTATCTTGCAGACTTCTTGTGCTGGGCCTTCGGAGGAGACGTAGTTCACAATGACGGAGGCGCCACGCTTGCCGAGCTCAATGGCGCAGCCGCGTCCAATGCCGCGGCCGGCGCCGGTGATGAGGGCGACTTGGCCCTCAAGGGAGGCAGTGGGGACGGCGATGACCATTGTGGTGGTTGTGATTGTGGAAGGGTCACGTGAGTTGGTGTTGAGATAGTCCTGTTGGCTGGGAGTGGTGACTTTAGTTCCTTGCTCTTGCTTTGCTCAAAGTACGACAGGGACTCAAGGAATTCGAAATGAGAATGAAATGTGGACTGGGTATCTTATCCTCATACAAAGAATCCTGCTGTCTTCATTATATACGAACATGTTCGGTTCTTCAAACGTCTGTCTTGGGTGGTGGCGGGCGCGAGCGGGGATCCGACGCTCCAGTACCGAAAATACTTGTTAGCTGCCTCACAGCTTTGCGGCTCTACACTTCGGAACCTTGGTTGCTCTGGCTTTAGGCACCTAAGGGTCCCGGCTGTTAGAGCAATGTTTCAATGTCGTTGATGTGTCCCGGCTGCGGAGGTCGGGAAGAGGCGGGGCCATCACGTTCGGCCTGCGTGGTGTTGAGACAGCGACGCGTTGGTTGGAGACGCGAACGATGTCCGGGAAACACGTTTACCTGCTAACAGTGTGTTCTTGGTCTCCGCAGTATCTTGGGTACGCTTTCGTTGTTGCGCTAAAACTTGTTGGCTGCGTGATGATGTGATGGTCGAGGACATTCGACCACGCGAGGCTGCGGGTCTACCCTTAGCGCACAACGCAGGTACCGAAATCTGGTGTAAGCGCATCATTACCGGACAGTGTTGCCATGCAGTCAAAATGCACTTGTCAATTTGTACCTTTTTCGACTATGTACAATTACGCACATCTCTACAGCTTAATCTCTCCCTCAAACTTCCCTGGCGTATGCATGAAGTTCGCCCTCAGTGGCGTAACACTCGTATACCCCTGCGCGACCGCCCACCCATCATTGCCCGGCTCACTCGCCTCCACGCTCTCGTACACATCTTTGAAGCTCGGCGCCCACTTGAAGTGCTTGTGCGTGTACCGCATGTGTGGCTGGCCCGTGGGTGTGTCAGTTCCAGAAGTTCCACCTCGGATGTCGACATCGCTGTTGGACCGCAACTCCTTCTTGCCCAACTTCTCCTCCTGCTTGCGAATCTGGGACTCGATATCAGACGCGGAGTCATCAAGTTCTGGAGGCACGTCGTCGATGACTTGGAAGCAGGAGCCGGACTTCCACTTGTTTTGGAGCATATTTGTCCACAGGATCTTGCGGTCGCCGACCTTCTCTACGAGCGGCACATTGACGGTATAGAGGTGCGTTTTTTGGTCCCAGTTATCGTAGAGGTGTTGTATGAGTTTCGCGCTGAGTTCCGATGCGTCGGTGATGATGCTTGCATCGTGGTTGCGGTCGAAGAAGGCGTAACTGAGTGCGATGGACTTGACGCCGCAAACAGCAGCCTCCATAGCACCCCCAATAGTCCCACTACTCAAACTAAACACCGCCGTACTATTTCTCCCATAATTCGGCCCACTAACAACAAGATCAATCGCCCCCCTGGCCGCAAAATAATGATACAACCCTATCTGCACGCAGCTCGCAGGCGTGGAGTCCACGAGCACCCACTCCTCCTCCTTACTACCATGCGGCAGCGGCGTGTTGTGCGTGGAGCCGTGGTTCGTGAGGCGTCCCTCGGACGTTGTTTGCAGGGGTGCGGGCCGGAAGTATGTTGGCTTGATCTGTGGGAGGGAGGGTTAGTGTGATGTGCGTCGGGGGTATATGTGGAGGGAGACGTACGGATTTCCCCACGAGATGCGCTTTGCCTATCCATGAGCGCTGCGTGTGTGGCAGTACGACGGAGACTGTGTGGCCGTGCTTTTGTAACGTTGAGACAAGGGAATGTACGTAGGGCGAAGACTGGTCTGATGGCGGGCCATCGTCGTTGGTAATCTGGGGAACATTAGTCAGGCATTGTCGAGCAACTAGTTGATGAGGACTTGCGAGGATATGCATCTTTGCTCTGTGGGCGAAAAAAGGGCGGAATTTGGTGTATTGCAGGTGTTGCAGTGGTTGAAGTAGAGAAACGCGGAGGGGCAGCATGGGTGAGTGACGTGCTGCGTTGTTCCTGCAGCTACAGTATCGATAACTTAGTCGCGTGGCTAGCTTCGTTGTTCGGCAAACCTCACCAAGCTTGAGGCACTAAGTCCAATCACGTATTCGTCTTCACAGGTTACTAGGCCCCAAGGTTGCAGTAGATGATGATCATATTTCAGCTCTTGTGCACATCTCAAAGTGTGATTCAAATCTAAGCGCCCCGGAAGTTGCGTGATTTCCGCGTCCTATATCCGATGCTCCGGATCCATGAAGATATAGACATGCGTGTAACACACCGAACGAATAACACCAGTGATGCTGTTGAAGAACGCCCCCGGTCCCAAATACTATTAGTGATGATCCTCGTTGGCCAGTCAGACCGTTCATTCATCGCCCGTCTTCTTCTTCGCAGCCTGCATCTTCCCCAGAATTGTCTTGCTCTTCGCATTGCTCTCAATCTGCTCAGCCTTGCTCAGGCTGCTGTAAAATGACCTGACCTTCTCGTGCGCAAGGACTTTCCTTGGATCGAATCGCAGGATCTGCAGGCCCGCCATGCTCGTTGCACGAGAGAGCGCCACGTACGCTTGGCCCTTCTCGAAGACGCGCCCGAGGTCGACACGTACGCGCTCGAGCGTTTGACCTTGAGCCTTATGAATAGATAGTGCCCATGCGAGGATGAGTGGAATCTGGCTGCGTGAGGCTTGCACTTCACCGTTCGGAAGCTCTACCTTCCAGTCCTCACGTTTGCAGAGCAAGTCGCGCGTCGTGCCGTCTGCAATCGCGAATCGTACGACAGGGAACACCTGCGTCGTGTTGAGGCCCAGTGTAGTCCTCGCCACGTCATTCTTCATAGCCTGTTCCAACGCACCCCCTTCTAGAAACGCCTCCTCGTCTTCCTTGTATAGCGTGAACATTTGCTCAGTCATGAAGCCTGTGACTTTGCCGAGTGACCCATTGACAAGTGTGTCATCCATGTTCTTGACCAACATGACTTGCGCACCCTTCTTCAGATGTACAACCTCTGGAACCATACAGTTCTGAAGTAGTTTGGTGCGTTGCTCTACGTTTGTAATCGTCCCTCCGTCTCGGGCAGCAAAATCAAAGACTGTGCCGTGAAGCTGCTGCATGCGGAGGCTATTCGCCCGGTCAACTTCCTGACGGGTGGGAAAGAGCTCAGTTGCTTCTATGGATTCTTCCGAAGCTGGTAATGGCCTATCGAGTTTTCGAAAGCGCGCTACCGAGTCTGGTGTCAACCGGCCCTCACGCATCTCGTTCAACATATTGGCAAAGACAGGGTCCTTCTGTCGGAAGACATGGCTGAGGCCGATGGTGTGTTCGATCGACGTTGTCCAGGTCCCAGCATCAAAAGCGAATTTGGATTGCTTTCCATAGTCTGGTACAGGCGGCAGTTGGAAGAAGTCGCCCGTGATGACAAGCTGGATACCACCGAATGGCCGGCCGTTGTTGCGAATGGTCCGAGCAATTTGCTCCAACTTGTCGAAGAGGTCACCGTCCACCATGGAGACTTCATCCATGATCAGCACCTTCGTTCTCATCCATCGTTGCTTTGCTTTGGCGTTCCGTCTGATCTTTTTGATGAGATCCTCTGCGGGTTCCTTGCCCAGACCGATGCCGGAAAAGCTGTGGAGAGTGACGCCGCCAACGTTACATGCTGCTAAACCGGTGGATGCTGTGACTGCGACACGATCCGGTTCGCGTACGTACTTCCGCCGCAGCGCTGCAATGATCTCGCGCAGTAAGACGGATTTACCAGTACCTGGTTCGGTTAGCGAGGATCAAAACACCAAAATAGCATGACGTACCGGCTGAACCAGTGAAGAACACGCTCTTCTTGTACTCTGTGACCAGATTGAGCACGTTCTGTTGCTCTTCACTGAGGAATATACGATGTATTGTGTTCTTCTTCCGCTTCTTGGCAGCGTCCTTCAGGTCGTCCACAGACACATCGTTCTCTTTGCTCTGCTTCTTGTTTTGCTCTCGCAGGTTCTTCTGTTGTTGCTTCAATGCGCTTGCTGTAGTGTTCCACAGAGTCTCAATCTTCGGCTTCGGCGTAACAACAGGCACTGATTGCGATTCAGTTGACTGCCTCTTCCTCGGTCGCGGGGTTTCTTCTTCGTCTTCCTCCTCCTCTATCGGATCCGTCGCCTGCTGTGAGCTTCTTGCTTGCTGAGTTTGCGACCATGGGAGGCGAGAACGCTTGGTCCTCAGTTGTTGTACTTCAGGCTTCCGCGGCGTCTTGAAATGTTCCACGGGCGATGACGACCACGGTATTGGCTGGCTGCTATCTAGCTCCACCCGTTGTTGCGCGCTTTGGGCCCGTGATTGATAACCAGAATCCCTCGACTCACTCGAGGCGTCCTCGGGCAGCTCCGGGTAAGTGACGGTGCCTTTAGTCGCGGGATCCTCCACGTCCAGATCTACATCACTGTCGAAGTCGTCCTCGTCGAACAGAGAAGCAGCAAGGCCAGTGGTGCTAGTCCGTGAGGGGGCATTGCGTGCGATGGCGAAGTTGTTCTCCTTCTCCATACCCGCTATGCTCAGAGATGGGTAGCTGAACACATCTTCCTGGGAGCTTAGTGACTTTGCCAACCCACTCGAGGTCCTCTTGGTTCCCTGATTATATAACCCTAGCGCAAAGTTCCCAAGCCCTGGCTTCCCACCATTGTGCTTGGTCGCGCTTGCCAATGGGCGCGGGCCTGAGTGCTGCGTTGACCCATTGCGCCCGAACGCGGTTCCGAGCGGTTGCTGTTTTGATGCAGGCGGCGGTACGGCGGCGTTGTAGCTGTTCACGGCTTGCTCGAACATAATCGACGTGGTATGCGGTCGCGTGAGGAGGTAGCCGAATTGGGTACGCGGTGAGGTTATGTGTCGAAATGGATTGAGAGGGGAGCGCGTGCGAGCCAGGTGCGTGGGTGGGTGCGGCAGGGCCGAAGGCAACCCTTTGGGTTGAACTAATTTCAGCGACGCACCCAGTCGTGTCAGTGCGAGAAGCATACAGCAAACAAGGAGCGCGAGAAGGAAAGAAATGATTAGTGTGAGCGTGTCTAGGAAATGCATGCCCACATTGCGCGGGGAGGCAACGCCCGACAGCACGCGAGCCCTGGCGCGCTTTCTCCATTAGTGCGTCGTGTCACGTGCTTTCGTGAGGCGAGATGGAATCTTGGCTTACGTTTCTTCGACCATCTGTGCACTTTGCATCACCGAAACCTGCCTTGATGCATCTTATTTTGTGTCATCTTCCTAATGCGATTGCTGCGTTATTTCATATTATTGAGCTGATAGATCAATCATTTGGAGGTGCTGTGGCTCCGCAAACGCGTCCTCGCCTTCTCCACCACCACTGCCCATCCGTCCCAACTGTTCACTCGGCGCATCTAATATGCTCCGAGGGAATGAGGTCAACCTAGTCTCAACTGTCGTTCCCTCTTTATGATGCTTGACAAAGTTGGCCTTCATCAACGTCGTAGGCTCCTCCCCTGTTGAGCCCTCGCTTAGACTCTTGATGGCAGAGTCAGGTACTGCCGTAACGTCAGTCATGATGAGGCAGCGGACTGGCAACTCAGCTTACGCTCATATGTAACGACGGAGTCGAGCGAGACGCTTCGCAGTATCATGCGATGCAATCTCGTTTCTGGATCGAGGACGACGAGCGCCAAGGGGTTATTCAAGTATACGTCGTCGAGAAGAATATCTGGGCATACTCTAGGCAGCATCTGTAAGTGATTGATGCAAGACTAAAGTTTTCAACTTACCTCTCTGCTACTATATCTTCACCCAATCGCGCGTGCTGTAAGTAATGAACCTGTAACTCTGATGTCGCTGACTTGAGCATGGTTAGGAGATTCTTAGCGACTTCATTCATGTCAGCGCCTGCAATGATCGATTTGATAGGGCTTCTCACCTGTACATGGCTCGCCGACAATCTCAATCAAGTCGCACGCCATGCTTTCTTTCGAGCCGGCCATGTTTTCCGACCAACATTCAACATCAAATATTTCAACAATCTTCGATCCGTCCTCGGAAGTGCATCTGGTTTTTCTATCCACTAAATGATTATCAGCCAAACTGTCTTCCTCGCTAGCATGTAAAGAGCAGATTTACGTTGCACTATCAGCCTGGTTATGCCTGTGGCTGTTGGCTGCACATGCATGACCAGTTCACAATGCCGTTGATGAAGCAAATCTGGGTCCGTGCCTCTTTCCGGAGGGTTTTCTGTCCGATAATGGAGTATCTGCACGGCTTCGATCGATCGTTGGATAAAGTGATTTCCATTCGCCTGTAGCGTAGCTGAGAAGCTTGTAGCATCCACTTCCAGCATATGACTTTCGGCACGCTTAGCATTAGAGGTAGCCAAAAGTCCTGGAGGTTATTCATACCTCTTGAGGTCCAGAACTGACGTTGCAGCGCCTTTATCCGAGACCTCATGACACACAAGCGATGTGCTCAAGCTCTTTTTCAGCGACCGTCGAACTTGAACCTTGGCTAGGAGATCAACTTCGTCCTGGAAAAGTCCAAGATCTGTGGTATGACCCTTAGTTCACAAGTTATACGACAGTTGGGGAGACAAGCTCACCTTGAGGTACCACTCCAGCAATCATAAAAGACGTGACCTCTTTGGCATAGCCAAACATCTGCCAGGTGCGTTTTGAGCCAGCGATCTGTACTAAGAGACTGCTGTCAAGCACTGTAATCGAATTAGTGAGTTGGCCGACTGACCAAACGATAGGACGTGTTTACATGAGCACCGCATCTCTTCATCGCGGGAAGCATGATCTTGACCCAAACTCGATCGCGAACAACAACACCGGAATATCCCTTCGCGCCCAAGGGGAGTACCTGTGAAAGCGTCGGTCCAGCCATCTCGAAACCTTGCCTGAGGACAGAGAAGGACAGGATCACGGAACGAGGAAAGATACGCCCAAAGCTCGAAAAGGAGGCGATGGGGCTCTTCTCTTGATACTGCACCCGAGCCCTGAGTCGTTGCATTAGTTGTATCGAACGTCGCATTGCGACCCTTCAAGTTATCGTCAAACCATCGATGAACGTCGGTCATCATAGTATGCACTTCAAAGACAGAATTTTGGATCGAAACTGCGCGTGAGCTGGCCTTTGGTCAGCGCATCCGACCCAGACCTGAACGATGTAGAGAGAGTCAAACCTGGTCTCCCCGTTCATGAACAGACTCAATGCCGCTATATGTGCGTAAAGATCTTTTCGTAAGTCCTCCAGCTTCTCACCTTCCAAAGTCCATTTTATTTTTTTCCAGTTCGCTCGCAAACTTTCCCTCCATTTGATGCTAGCGGT
Source organism: Ophiobolus disseminans (assembly GCA_010093685.1). Lineage (NCBI taxonomy): Eukaryota > Fungi > Ascomycota > Dothideomycetes > Pleosporales > Phaeosphaeriaceae > Ophiobolus > Ophiobolus disseminans. The sequence continues at coordinate 386,348 of MU006235.1, read as the reverse complement.
GTCGTCGGCTGTGTTTGAGGGCGACGTCGGAGGTGTGTTGGTGTCGAATTTGGATGTGAAGGTCGTTATCTCGTCGAGCGTCCGACGACAATTGTCGATCACTCCTATCAATGCGTGCGTCTGATCGTTTTCGCCTACACCTGCTGAATTCGTGGAACGTGCGACTGAATCTAAGGCCCCTCCCAAGGAGCACAACTGCTGTTGGACCTCTTGTATCTTTGCTGGTGCTTGTTTGCGTCCTGCTGTCAATGTATGGCCCAGGCGATATGCTATCTTTGACAGCAGTATGACATCACCGATCGAAACTGGCAAAGCCATGTCATTGACATTGGAATTAAGGTGCATTCAGCTGCGGGCACTTTCTTATTTCAAGTCCGCATAGTCAAGGTAAACGAAAGCGCGCATGAGGACCGGTGAGTGCACCGCCCTGTAAGCGGCCGTGGCGCCCCCGCCTTCCCCATCTCAAAGCTGGGCTGTTCTGACCGGTGACATGCCATCCCGCCCTTAACCATTTCATCGCAAACCAATTGCTACTTCCTGTTAGTCCTTTAGCTGGTCATCTAAATTCGACTGCGTGTATAAAATGGAGTTCAAAGGTGCTGGACTCTACTTTGAACGAAGGCAGAACGGCCGTAAAATTCCAGGATCGAAAGCGAAACCATCTCTACCGGAACCCGGAGTTAACTCTGAGCGCACCCAAAAACTTCTCAAGACCTGCGGACTGGAAGCATCCCAAACGCAAAATTATCAAAACGAAAGCTCGCATCAATACTTGCCTCATGTCGATGCCACCGCAGATGTTACCGTCATCAACAACATCTCTCGCACTGTTCTTACACAGTATTTCATAAATAACACGGAGCATCTGATCAAACGCGCGTCCTACTTTTTCCCCTTGTATCACTACTCTGCCATCACGGCGTTCCGCTTTCGCAACAACACCGGTAATGTCGAAGGCGTCCTGCGATCAAAGAAAAATGCCCGACAAGCATTCGAGAGAGCTACTCAGAATGAGTTGGCGGCATCTCTGCTTGAGCAACAAACACCTGAGATCTTCGAAACAGTTGTTGGGAACATGCAGCCAGGTCATGGGCTCGAAGTTGAAATCCACTACACGACAGAGCTTCAGGTCGATCTTAGTGGAGAGGGGCTTCTACTCACCATACCATCCTCGATTGCTCCACGATTCGGAACTCCTCCACCAACTTACTCTGTAGGCCTCGACTCAAGTACTCGGTTAAAACTTAGCAATGGCCTGAAGATTCAAGTCGATATATCAATGCCCAATCCAATAAGCAACTTGAACAGCCGCGCTCATCCGACAAAAGTAACCATGGGAGCGAACGCGCTGAAGACACCAGTTGCAGCTTTTGGTGACCTGGCCAAACCGCCCCGCAAGAAAAGGCACGACACCACCAAAGCAAGAGTCGTTCTTTCGTCACAAGAATCTACTCTAGATCAGGATTTTGTTCTGTTGATTGCAACTACCTCCGATGACAATGATAACGATGAAGAAGGGATGACAAACGCTTTGTCTCCACGGGCGCTGGTCGAGTCATGCCCTCAATATCAAGGGCTTTCTGCCCTGCAAGTGTCGTTCACCCCAAGGGATCTTTTTGCGCTGCGCCAGTATCCGCCGAAAAGCAATTTAGAGGTCGTTCTTCTCGTAGATCTCTCAGGCTCCATGCACTCGAAACTGGAATGCCTCAAACGAGCACTGGTGGTTTTTCTCAGCAATCTACATGACGACTGCCTCTTCAATATCTGCATCTTTGGTACTTCTTTCGATTCGATGTGGCGTGAATCTAAGCGGATCAATGAGAGCAACTTGGCTTGTGCTCTGCAATACATTGCCCAGCTGGAGGCCGACAAAGGCGGCACCAACTTACGATCTGCTCTGCATACTGCAGCTGGCAAAACTCGACACGCTTTCGCAACTCAAGTTGTCGTCTTCACTGACGGCGAGGTTTGGGACGTCAAAGAGGTGAACGATTACGTGGTGTCCGCCAAAACGCGTTACGGTGATGCGCTTCGCTTTTTTGCTCTTGGGATCGGGGACGAGGTCTCTCATGAATTAATAGAGGGCATTGGGCGATACGGCGGGGGATTTTCTGAAGTTATTGCTGTTGAATCCTCTGAAGAATGGGATGATCGCGTTAAACGCTTGCTTGATGGTGTGAGAACGCCATCGGATTGGAAGATTGAACTGAGCCTGCAAGATAGAGAAGGGAGTTTCCACTCGAGATCTGGCTTCTCACTCCATGAAGAGAATGGGATCATAGGCTCTGGAAAGATCATACAGGCTCCACACCATATCCCTGTTGTGCACGGCTTCACGTACACGACTGTGTACATGTTGATCGATGCTCCCGTGGATCACTACAAAACAGTACAAATCACGGCTCTAGCAAACGAAGGAGATCATCACAGCACTACACTCCAATTACTGCGAGTCTCCGCCCAGCAACCGGCGTTCCATCAGTTTGCGGCGAAGGCCCTGCTGAGTGACTTGGAAATGAGCTATAGCTGGTTACATGACGAAAAATACAGGGCAAGTGCCCGAATGACAATGCAAGAAGCTGACTCAGAGGCCGAGCACATCGCTATGCTCTGGGGACTAGCAAGCAAATGGACGAGCTTTGTTGGCATCAGCGACGTAGATCAGACAGAACATGCCAGCAGATTGCATCACGCTGGTTACAACCGGCGGGAAATACAAGAGCTCATGCGACCGCGTAAAAAGGACCTGAGCGTCTCTTTGAATGGGAAGCGATCTAACGACTACGATGGTAGAGGTGGCCAGAACCCGGGACCTGGCCCGGGTGGGTCTGGAGCAGGCAGCAATGCAGGTAGATCTGCCGAAAGATTTAGTAGTGGTGCAACAGGGAATTCCGGTGCAGGAAGCGGTCGAAGGGAAGAAGGCCAAGGAAAAGGCACCCACACATCCACGTCCGGTTCAACTAGAGCACAAGGTGGAACAAACGACAATTCCCAAACTCCAATCAGTTTGGAGCAAATATCAGCGCTGCAAGGCGCTGATGGTGCTTTTCATTTCGACGAAACTCTGTCGCTCGACGGCCCCCCGGTCTTCACAGGCATCATGAACTGCTTTAAAATAGGTGTCATGGTAAAGCTTGTCAGCAGAACCTCGGGTCTTATCGCTACAGCGAGCTTGCGAATTTTGTTCTGCAAAGCCGTCTTGTGTATTGAGTACATAAAAAGGACATTTCCACCTTCATCCCAAAGAAGCAGCATGGTAAAGAGAGCGGAGCATTTTCTGCAGTGCGCTGTGGAGCCTCAAGCTCAGAGAAAACAATTCGTTACCGAAGTTGAGCGAAACTGGGCACACGTCTCAGAGTCGTCTGGCACTTCCCCATATCTACTAGAAATCGATGATTCTGCAAATATCGACGATGCTGCACAAAACGATAACCATGGAAATTCAGAAGGCTCTGAAATACTCCAAAGTAGCGAAATACCGTCAGATACGCAATTTCCTCGAGAGCCACCCGGAATGACCCCACTCAAAGACCTCCCAGTTCACGACAGAGACCGGCTTCGCGTTCACGAATTACCTGGGGAAGTGAGTTGCCCAACATGTGCGGAATAGATAATTTCATTTTAACATGTACAGAATCCATCGATCCCGTCTCCACGCTATCAACCTACTACAACCTCCAGAGAAAGACTCGATCCATACGGCTCCTACCCTTCCAACCCAAGATCCGATCCATACGGCCGGTCAAGCGCACCATCCTCACATACATTTGTCACTCCTGCACCACGACCTGAGCCAGGCTACTACATTGCCTCTGATGGCCGAATGTACCCCTTGAGACAAGGGCCGAATCCAAATTTACCAAACGATTTAGGCATTAATAGAACAAGACACGGGGGATTATAGATAACTGCCACAATTGGATCGGGAGTGTTGGAATGACAATATGTCACTTCACACACACACACACTTGGGTCCTTTTCGACCACACAAAGAAATCAACAATTCGAGGACTCTATGCCTTCTTCACACGCACATCACACGCGCAGTCCACGGGTATATTCGCGCTATCAGTGCATCATGTCACGTGCTTTCGTGAGGCGAGATGGAAGGTCTTTCTTCGGCCAGTTATGCATTTCGCGTTGTTTATGCACTACGCGTCGCCGAATTGAACCGAGTTATGTGCATGTTGATTTATGGTTTTCTTACGAAGGGAATATTGCAGGAGTGTGAGGTGCAAAGTGTACGGCAATGCTTCACGCATGTATACATACATGTAGTGAATGTAGCATATTAGCTTTCCATAATACTTTCTTTGTAGCTAGGTGTTTGTTTACGTTTCCAAAGGATCATTTGATAGCATGGAGCTTGTCTTGTTTGTTTGAGAACTTTGCTATTCTCTCAGTCATACATCGTATGCGCATTATATTCGAGCTGTCTAGATCTCAACCAGGGTCTATAGTTCGGTATACTCGTTCGCTACTCCCAAATCTTCTCGAGGGCGAAACGCCTGATAATCCCTTCCGATGCACTATCGAAAGGAGACTCGACGCAGAACGCTGGACATGAACGAATTAGGACGCAGTCGGTGCCGCTCAATCGAGAGGGAGTACTTTTAGGGTAAGAATAGGTATCAAACAGACATAGATGGCATGGAAGATGGTGCCCAAAACAGTCAAGCAAACAACGATATGGAGCAAGGAAATTCATTCACCCCATGATTCCCACCGTGAAAAAGACCGCGCTCCAGAAAGGAGCATCGTACAACTTGAAATGACCTGTCCACCACCCCGCCTTCGTACACCATTTTTGAGAGTAACAGGTACCCACGAGTAGACATGAGCAAATATAGCTAATGAGATGGTCCGGAGAAATGGTGACTATCCAACCAATGCCCGTGTAAACAACCAGGCATGTCGTAGAAATGAGTCGGGCAATGCAGAGCAAAGAGAGATTACTCAACCCTGATACCCGCCGAAGCCGTTCTGGTTGAATCCCTGCTGAGGCTGTTGACCCCACTGCTGCTGCTGAGGCGGGGCGCCGCGACCGTACCCACCGGCGCTTTGAGGCGTCTGCATCTGCTGGTAGTTCATACCAGGACCGCCGAAGCCCTGCTGCTGCTGGACAAAGGGTTGTCCGCCGGGGCTGGGTCCTGCCCGCGCATTAGATTGTGTTTTGCGATATTGCAGCTTCCTCCGGTGCCGCTCACCTGAGGGTGACATGGGGCCACCCGCTGACATCGGACCACCTGCCGACATGGGCCCGCCGGGGCCGCCACCGTACTGCGGGAAGTACGCGCTTGGGGTCTGGGGGTACGCTGAGTTGGGACCTGCAGGAGAGTAGCCTTCGAATTGACCGGTAGGAGGACGATCTTTGCCCCACTAAAAGAAATTGTAAGCTAAGAAAGAGATCAAAAAGAAACACTTCAACCTACGCTGCACTTGAGGGGACGGCCGTTGACATTGTAGCCATTGAGCTGGCAGATAGCCATAGCCGCATTCTCGTGCGTGTCCATTTTAATAAAGGCAAATCCACGGTCAGACTGGAAACGAGTCTCGGTAACATATCCAAAGTTCTGGAAGAGCGGAACCAGGTCAGACTGCGAAGTATACGGTGTGAGATTGCCAACGTAGCACGTGGTTTGCCATTGGGGAGTTTGCGCAACGACCATGTCATAGCTTTGGACACCGTGGGTTGGGAAGTGGTGATGTCCAAACGGAGTCGTAGGGGTCATTCCCATGGAAGCCATGGCCTGCTGCTGGGAGATGGACGGCTGTCCCTTCTGGTTGGCCCAGTTGCAGCGGATGGCGCGAGATCCAAGCCACTCGCCATCCATGGAAGCAAGTGCGCGCTCAGCATCAGCACGGTCGCGGAATGCAACAAACCCATATCCACGCGATCTGCCAGTCTTCATGTCCCACATGACTCTGGCTTCCGAGACGGGGCCAAATGTAGAGAACGCCTGGAGAAGAACTTCATCGTTGACCTCGTTGGACAAGTCACCGACGAAAATGTGGTAGTGGTTCGAAGTGTCTTCCTTGGCGGTGTTGTTCGACTGGTAAGCCCAGTTGACGCGGATTTCCTATCTGAGTCAGATTGTGCCTGGACACCCCTCAGCATGCGCGCTTACGTTGTTGTGAATGCGCCGGCCGTTGAGAGTCGCCATGCCACGCTCAGCCGCGCCGGGATCGTCGTACTCGACGAAGCCGTAGTTGAAACCCTTTAAGATTACCAGTTAGCAGTCGTCCAGGGTAGATTTCGCAACTATTTGCAGGATAGGCCCAGACTGTGCCACATGACATGGATAGAGCGATTCAGCGCGATTGGGATGTTATCTTACAGACGGAGAGCTGACGGTCTTGTCTGGAATGATCTTAACGCTCTGGACGTGCCCAGTGGTCTCGAAAATCTGACGCAGCACATCTTCAGTTACTCGGGGATCCAGTCCTCCCACATATAGCGCCCGCTTGTTCGGCTCGGGCGCGGCGCGACGGGGGACGTAGCCCGGCTGGCCACTGTTGGGCGAGTGCATGCTGTCCATGGGGCCGCCGGGCAAGGGCGATCCCATGGCAGTCGGGATGGGATTCGTGTTCTGCGGGATCACGACGGGGGCGAGCGGCGGCGGGGGCATGTGCTGCTGCTGCGGGCCCGGGTGTCCGCCATCGTAGCCGGGAGGGCCTCCAGAAGGGGGAGGAGGCAGATTAGCCCCGGACTGCGAGTCGGCCATGGCGGCAGGGAGGGAATGCGCACGGCGAAGGTGCGGTTGAGTAAGCTATGTGTGTACTAGAGAAGCGAAATCTTTAGCGACCCGACTGGCGATGCAAGACAGCGACGTCGACGAGGCCACGCGGACGGGAGGTGGAGGGCGGGCGCGAGGCAGGCTGGCTGGCGGCAAGGAAAGTCGTTAGGCGCGAACAAACCCACAAGCGAGGTGCAAGGAAAGGAAGAGAAACAGAGGAAGAGAGGGAAGGAGATGCGAAGAGGCAAAGAACCGACGCCGAACAACGGAAAGCTGGATGAGGCCTGGTTCTGTGTGGGGTGAGGAGGGAGAGATGCGAAGGGTGAGCAGCGAGAATTAGCCCAAGCGCCCCGAATGCACAGCGGGCCGGGCTTTAGTTGGTTCGCCCACGGCAGCCTTACCACGCCGCTGACTGTACACGTCGCGGTACTTTACGAGCAGATGCGTATTGTATACAGATCGCGAGGGGCTATTGCTGCCGGGGGGCTCTGATTTGACGTCGGTTTGGGGATCGAGATCTCGCTGAGTGTGGAAGTGAGTGAAGGGTTAGAGTTCAAGCACACATATATCCCGGAGACTCTCTTGCTTAGGTGAACAAGACTGCTAGGCACGATACCACTGCCTGCAGCACAACACATGCGGTGCTCGGTGCTCACTCTATGTGCTACCTGCCATTCGCAACTGCCTCAGGAGGAGTCCAGGAAAGGCGCGGTGTTGGAAAATTTCAGACTTGGCGTGTATTGAATTCCGCGGCAGGTGCTCCCGGCTGCAAAGGCTTAGCGCGCCGCCAATTTAGGCTCGACGCAGGTCGCATTTGAAGGGTCCACCCGTCAAAGCACCTAGCCAGCGCGCATACCGCCGAGGTAGACCTTGAGCCTAACAATACCACACCCAAGTCGCGACTTCCTACCTTCCTTCCAACATGGCCAATACAGCGAACACGCCGGTAAAGCAAGAGCAGCCGGGGCAGGAGCCAACCAAGCCCGCGCTCGCGCCCGTTGTCGGCGGTCGCAGCGTCGACGGTCTGCAAAGCATGATGAACCTGCTCCTCATGCAGTCCGGGCGCTTCATCAAGGAGCATCAATCAGGCGGCGGCACCGGGCGCCAAAAGCAGCAGTTCCGCTCCGCTGTTCCTGTCGCAACAGAACGCTTCCAGGATGCGCTCGACGAGCTGGAGAACGAGGTGCGCTCGGCACAGACGGTGCTACGGAGAGACCTTGCGCTGTTGAGGCAGGATCGCAAAAAGCGCGAAGTTGCGGCCAAGGAGAAAGAGGCAGAAAAGGCAAGATTAGCTGCCGAGTCGCGGACACTTGGAAGTGCTGTCAAGGTAGAGGAAGTGAGGGTCGACAAGGTGTCTACTCCAGCAGAACCCGAGGCGCCCACAGAGCCAGAGCCAGAAGTGCAAGACCAGATAGACGGGTCGCTGAAACGCGAAGACGAGAAAGTCGTCCCCCCCATCGAGACCTCCGTCACACAACTCCCCGAGCGCGATCCCCTCTTCGACGGCACACCCACCACCGCCAACCCCCAGGAAAACGACTTCGACTTCGACGCCATCTTTGGCGACACAATGGACACGTCCGGTGACAACCCCAACCCAGACGACATGATGGACACATCCGGGGACCTGGGCTTTAACTTCGACAACAACGAATCGCCCTCGCTCCTGCGCGGCCTTGAGGACTTTGCCAAAAGCGGTGACGACGATACCGCTGCACAGAATCCGCCAAACATGGACATGGATATCACAATGGGCGACTTGCCGGATCTGAACACCGCTGCTGAAGTCGCTGCGCCGGTCGAGCAACCCGCTCCCCCCAAAGCCGCTGAAGTGCCAGTCGCACAGCCACCAACTGAGACGGCGAATAACGACGCTACTAATACCACGATGAATAATGACACCACTGCGGACGATATGATGGGCGGCATGGTTACGGACAATCTCGACGACTTGTTTAATATGGACGAGTATGAGAACCCGGAGAACTCGTCTTTCGACGATGCGTTTTTCAACTTCGAGTAGTGCTCTTGAGCGATTGTAAAACCATGCGTTTAGTAGCGATGTTCAAATATGGGTTATCCAAAGCATTCATCACCGTTGGTGAAGGTTTTGCATCATCATTGGACTAGCGAGCTTGTGGATAGGTAGTAATACTATGTATGTGTCTCCTCATGCTACCTGCTTTCTTGTTCCTATGTTCGATTCACCGTGAACCTTTTTGCTTCCTTGTGAGGTTGTCACAGGTGCTGCTCCGGTGCAGGTGTTGGTGTGGGGCTTAGATATGTTCACATCGTGAAGATCTTCTTGTTACGGTAACGTACATGAACAAAGCAAGATCAAGACAGACAGTGTACGATATGTGACTATTATCCGTACGTGCTACATCGCTCACGTCGTGATTCCCCATGTACGAAGTATCGTGCTCCACTAGTATACTAATACAATCGTACTTCGTTCCCTAGATCCAAACGCCGCGCTATGCAAAATGCAGATCGCTGAAGATCAAATCCACAATCATCCGTGTCGCCGTGTACCTTCGTTAAAACGCCGTCTCATATGCAAAATCATCACACCTCTCCGTCCCACTCATTCAGTCACGGGCACGTCGGGCGTCTTGGCGAGGCCCAGACTCTCAGCCTCCGAGCTCTTAGCCCTCTCCTGCTGCTCCAATTCGTCATTGTTGTCTGTCGCCACATCCTCGATCATGGCGGAGAAGTCAAGCGTAACGCCACCGACATGCATTTTAAGCATTGCAGCGGTTTCCGGACCCTCAGCCAGGTCTATGCTGTCTCGCTTTTCAAAGTCCGCCATCATGGTGTCACTACCGAACATGCTGCCTACGCCGCTCCAAAGGCCGCTAGCTGTCGAGGTGTTGGGATCTTCGTAGAGTTCGAAGCCCAGGCCTAATTTCGGCGTTGAACTTAGCGATGGCATGTCGCTCGAAAGAAAATCGTCGTTCAGGAATTCGCTATACTGCGCACGGCCCGGCGTATTGAAGGTCGGGAAAGAAGAGAAGTCGATGGCTTGGGAAGGCGAGTTATAGCCGCCTTCGGACAGAAGAGCGTTGAGCTGGCGAGTGAATGGCGTCTCTGGGCCAACAGTGGCGGCCCGCGTGCCGCGAGGAGTCAGTAGATTACGTGAAGGCGTCATGCGCGTCGGAGTCTTCAACAGATCGGTGTCATCTGCTCCACGCCTCGGAGACAAGGGATTCCGGTGGCGAGAGCCTGGAGTCGGCGTCTTGAGCAGGTCTTGGAGAGCGGCGTCTTTCTGTGGAGTTGTTTTGGGCGAGATCGGGTCCTCGAATAGGTGAGCCAAATCGTCGTGCTCCTCTGATGGTGGCGGCGGACAGTTCTCCTTGTCCGGATTTTCCTCGTCAATGCTAGCCATTTGCACAACAGGATTCTCAAACCAGTTCGTTCTCGGCACTTCACCAGGGATACAACCATCAAAGCCAATGTCGGCATTATCGCAGCGACCACATGGGCGCTCGCGATCGCAACTCTTGTGCATCTTCTTGCATCGTTGACAGCGTGGTTTCTCTGGCATAAAGTCCTTGTTAGCATCATCGATAATCACACCAGGTGGCATAGGACTGAGTGACAAGGATCTGCGATCGTCCTCCTGACGAGGCGAAGGGAACAGCAATCTACGTGTTGGCTTCGGAGTCAAATCTGGGTCGACATCGATTGGTGAATCTCTGCTGCCTCGTAGGCCAGCAGGACTAGACTGTATTGCTCGCCGGAGTGCGTCTTCTGCAGCCTGGCCATCGAGCGCCGAAGTACCCACAGTCGCGTGGAAACTAGACGCGCGTTCTAGAGATAGTGGTGGGGGAGGCATAGTGCCATCAATATTGCCATCAAAGCCCGGGTGTCCTGCCACGTATTCTTCCGGCGCCACTGGCTCAGAATGTGGCACAGCGGCATCGGAAACAAGACCGTCGTTCTGGCTGACTGACTTGGTGCGTGAAGCTGTTGGCTGGCGTTTGCGCTTTGTGCTTTTCTCCATCGATTTGTCCCATATCTTGCGCGGTCGCATTGTGCACTTTTTGAGAAACCAGAGACCACATGGGTTGCATAGAGTAAGCTCTTCGTACATTCGAGCATCCTTCTCTTCTCGTGTTAGGTTGTTCTTGAAGATTCGATATGACAAGACACCGCCCGTTTCGTCCGTAGGCTCGATCACCTCGAAAGCAATGACAGCAGTGCTTGTTGTATCTTTTGATGTTTTCAATCCTTCAGGCGAACCATACTCTATTCGGGTAAAGGCCTTTCTCCAAGTTGGCGTATCAATCTCTCCACAATTTTTACAGTGTTCTGGAAGTTCTCCTGCAGCGATGGCTTGGGCAAGTTTTTCTTTAATGTACTTCTTCCTCCGAGCACCCGAGCCGCTCCGTGGATTGGCTGGGTCGGACGGGGTAGGTGCATCCGACATGGGCTCGACAGTCCCCGACCAAGTTTGTGACCTTGTGAGCCCCTTGCCCCTGGCTGCCTTTGTTTTCTGCGTCGGCGGATTTGGGGTGCAAGAGCGGCTGTAATCATGTGCGTCACTTTCACTGTTTGGTGATCCATGTGAAACAGCGGCATTGGGTGAAACAGCTTTGGACGTAGCTTCCGGTTGTTGAGTCTGTTGCTGAGACTCATGGATATTTGCCCCGAGATCGCCCGCGACGCTTTGATCGTACGATTGGCTGTTCTTCGGTGCCTTACTCGTGACTTGGGTGCTCACAGGCTGCTGCTCAATACTCTGCGCGGTTGGTTGAACCACAGGTTTGCGATAGTGCTGTTTCGGTCGTGGTACGTATGACTGTGGTAATCGGTCGGTCGGCCCTGGATTGATTTGCTGCCAAGGATTACCTGACCTATCCGGCGGTCTACGGGTGCGAACTTCGGGGGCGACAGGCAGATCACTGCCGTCCCAGATATTACTGCCGAGATCTACGTTATCTTCGCCCAAACCTAAACCCATGTCACTAACGAAACCAGAGTCATTGGGCAGTGGCAGGGTAGGTAGGGGTGGACTGGACGCATCAGGGGAGGCTGTACGTTGTGGTGCAAGTGGGGGAGAGGATGGCATATCCGTAACTGTTTCTCCTGGGCTCTCACCTCTTCCCTCATCTGGAGAGTCCATGGCATTGTCTGAGAACGCCGTGGAGTCATAGGGTGACATGTACGGGCGGCTCTCGTCTATTGATGCATGTCTCAAGGCGCTTGGTGCGGGAGGGCGGCGAGCCCCACGCTGACCAAAGGCAACATCTCCAGGTTGGGGTGTGGGCGCTCGTGGTATCGATTCGGCGGAGGCCAAGGAGGTGGCTGGATTGGGCGCGAGAGGTCTGTGAAGGCGTACAGACGCTGCGGTGCTGGCCGTCACACGAAGAGAGTCGTTGTGTGCCGTCAGCGGTGTCTTCTTCGGTCGCTTCGTTTGGACTATCCGCGCTCGCTTCTTCGGTGGACCCTCTTCTTGTTGCTCCATGACGTATTGCTCCTCAGCTGGATACTGCTGGGTTGGGAAATGTTGGGCTTGGTAGGTGGACTCGCTTCGCACAGAGGCACGAGATGCAGGTCGAGAGTCGGGGTTGTACTGGTAGTGATGGAAGGAGAGAGTGCTCATAGCAGGGCTCGAGGCGCGTGTGGGTTGGGTGTTGAAGGACATGTTTGATTGGTCGTAGAAAGATTCGGTCCGCAGCGGCTCCTGCGAAGGGCTATTTCGGGTGAGCATCTCATGGAAAGGCTCGTAACCCCCGAGTGATGAGCGTTGAGACAAGTGGGAGGGCATCATCGGTGTGGGCTGTGCTAGCTGGCTCAGCGTCGGGTTCTCCTTCAGAAAGTCGGACCAGGCATTGTAGTCGAAATTCGCGGGCATCAGCTGGCTCAGGCTGTGGTACCTCTCCATGTTTTCGACGTATTCATGCTGCATGCTCGTGGGAACAGGCACCAGCTTCAGCTTCACCTCTAACGTCTCCTTCATGCCGTGACCGAACAAGCCGAGGATGTTCTTGCACACGCGACCAGTGACCATGCTACGAGACTCTTCGGCGGGGGCGTTTGGGGTGGACGAGGCCGATGCGAGGATCCACGACAGCATTCCTTGGCCGACAAGCGGGGTTTCGTACTCGGAGAAGTCGTACGCGTAGACGGTGTAGTCATGGCCCAGTTTCGCTATGAGCTCGGGACTAGACGGGGAGCGATGAGCGAGGGGCTGCCATTGGGCGTGGTTAATGACTCACCTTGCAGCGACAATAGCCTGAATGCATGTCTTCAGCTCGATGATGCCTACCTGCGTGTTCTCGTCGAGAGAGACGACCGGCACATTCAGCGCGTTCGGGAGCCGGGCGAGGCAGTTGGACTTGTTCTGGTCGTCGAACGTGTACAGCACCTTCACTAGAGTCACAGTATGGTTAGACGCGGAGCTTCACGGAGAGGCGACGTGCTTGCCTCGCATTGACCGTCGCGGTATGTCGCTCATGATGGGCTCATCATCGGCAGCAGGAGAGGGTATTTGCTGCATGGCATCGCCTGCAGCTGGAGTAGTGGGAGTGGACATGGCGGCCCATGAGGTGGAGAGATGCTGCAGTAGTGTCGTGAAGGTGGGTGAGTCGCGTGGTGGAAGGGAGGGAGGTCAATGTTCTATAAGGCGATCGGTGGCTGGCGTCCGATCATAGCGGAGCGCGTGTCGGTGAACCACGAACGAGGAACCACGACGTCAAACCATCCAAAATTAGGGTAAAGATGCGTCTATTTGTAGATAAACGGCGCAGTAGTACAACAGGCAACAGCGCGCGTCTAACAAAGGGAAATAAACGTGAAAACGATAAGGCGGAGTGAGGGACGTCGTGAGTACACGAGGCACGAGCGTAGGAGGTTTTGGAGCTAAGGATGCTGCGGGAAACTACGCGTGACGCACGCTCCCGAACGCCAACTTGACGCGACACATGATTGGCCCGGCGCCGGATAAACCGCCCGCCTAGCTCGGATCCCAGACATGCTCCCTCACCTCTACTGCTTTCTGTGATAGCCATCTCCGATCGCGCCACATTATCCCGTCCGTTGCCCTGGTTTTCCACGCTCATACCAGGTCAGTACACCTCCTCATGGTCTGTGCATTCTCGTGCGCATGTTTTGCCCTCCCGGCACGTGTGCGAAGAATATTTGCAGGCAGCAGATCGCAACCAAACAGCTAACACCAAGCTCCCAGACCGTCCCTAGCCCTCGACCTTCACGCCCGCTCGTTGCAACAGTCAAGATGGTGGACGCCAAGATTCAGTATGTACCACGGCTATCAGTCTAGTCATCGGTATAGTCGCTAACATATTGCAGAGAACTACTCGGAAAGCCGCGATCTGAGTTGACGTAGGTTCACAATGCTTCCGTATCACCCTTCAAATGCTGACTGGTACCCAGCGAGTACGAGGTCGCCCAAGTTGAGGAGCATGAGCTTACGACCGGCCCTCTGTCAATCCTCCAAACCGCAGTCCGCTCGCGTACACAAGTCCTGATCTCGTGCCGAAACAACCGCAAAATTCTGGCACGTGTCAAGGCCTTTGATCGACACTGCAATATGGTTCTCGAGAACGCAAAGGAGATGTGGACCGAGACCCCGCGGTTGGCCAATGGTCAGCCTGGACGGAAGGTGAACAAGGATCGCTTCATCTCAAAGCTGTACGTAGCATCAACTTCACGGAACCAATTGGTGCTGACTATGAGCAGATTCCTGCGAGGTGACTCGGTCATTCTCGTTCTATTGTCTTGATTTCCGAACATACCACGCTGCTGAAAGTGGGGCACACAGTCAATCGTGCGAAGGAGTTTGGAATGGATTAAAAGTTACATAATGGTCGCGAACCCGGCGGGACCACCGAACGAGACAATCAAACGATACCCCAAGACTCTTACTTCTTCAGACCATCGCTCAGTCCCAGCAGCAGCTCTGCAAGTCCGTGTGCGCCAGGATCGGGAACCTCTTGGAATCCTTCGCCTCCGACGTACACCGTTCGCCCCAAGCTGGCCTTCATTCCTTTCGTTTCCTGCGCCCCTTTCTGTGCCGCTTTCGATGCGTCATCGATGTTACCCGTTTTGGACAGTGTCTTGATAAACGGGTAGAGAGCGTCTATCAATGTGCGGTCACCAGGCTGAGCTGGCGTGTACTTTCCGAGCGCCTGCAGCGATGACTCAAGAGCCTTGGCCCATATTTGAGGCGTGACTGGCTGGGCCGAAGAGGGCGCATTTTGCCGCAAGCCATGAGCGAGCGCATTCAAGAATATGGCGTATATGGCACCAGACGTTCCATCCATGGAGACCTCGACTACTTGGATGATGTTATTCAGAAAAATGAGAAGATCATCACTGCTTTTCGCCGTTTCGAGCATTTTGAAAATCGCTGGGCAATGTCAGTACCAGGCAGCCGAGCACGTGAGCGCCACTTACATTCTGCACCCCGCTTCAGTCCAATCCCGCAATCGCCATCCCCCACGATGGTGTCATACTTTGTGACGTCAGGTTCTACTTCGATGACTCTGTTGAGTGCAGACGTCAACGCTGATCTGGCCAAATTAGGGTCGACTGTACGGTGTCAGTGCATTTCCCTCCATGCTGAGAAATCGCATACCTCTCAAATTGCTCGGCTGAACCTCTTCACTCGTTGCTTGCTCTTCTTGCTGCTTCACGTCTCCCTGCTTCGTCCATGTGCTGCTACTTATTGCTGCAGACCATCCACTTGCCTCGGCTGGCGCATCCAACAGCTCGAGCACCGAGGCCTCTGCAATCCCAGTATCCGCCACCTTGAGGAGACTGATGCTGAATCCAAGACCATTTAAACTCGTCATGAAAGTTCCTGCTAATATCCGCACAGGCTTGATCTTGAACTCATTCGCCAATTGCTCAACAACCTCGTTCGTAATGCCACCTAGTTCAAGCGGACTGACACCGCCTAGGTTGTTCACCAGCAGCACGACTTCGTCCTTTTCCGTAATCTTGGAAAAGCTGCGATCCTGGTCCGCCGTATCCAATGAGTGCGACAGCATTGTCTTGACCAACCCGGGCAGATCTGTCTTTTTCCTCTCCGAGCCAGCCTCATTGTGGATACCCATTCCAATCTCGACTTCCCCTTCTTTCAGCTCATCTTCTTCCGGATCCCGTCTCCCAGGGACATGTACATGCGACAGCGACGAACCGATCGAAACAGTATTATCAGCCACCAGCTGCGCAACGCGCGTTACGTCTTTCAAGCTCGCCCTACCTTCGCATTAGCATCATCTCATCTCTTCCATCACCAACACGCCATCACCACCTACCCTCTCGCAGCCAGCGCCCCAGCAACCTTCAACACAAACACCGTCCCCGCTATCCCCCGTCTCCCCACTTTCCCCCCTTTCGCCCTCCCCACACCCGCATCGTCACCCACAACTACCATATCGACCTCCACGCCCTGCGCCCGCGCCTTCTCAACCGCCATACCGAAATTCAGCACATCGCCCGTGTAATTCATCACCACGACCAACACGCCCTTGTCCCGCGGCACGCGGTGCAGAATACATCGCCGCACCTGCTCCGCGCTCGGCGACGCGAAGATCGTGCCTGCGACGGCGCCTGATAGCAGGCCGGGGCCCACGAACGAGACGAAACTCGGCTCGTGGCCTGAGCCGCCACCGGAGACGATGGAGACTTGCGGTGCGTGCGGTTTGCGGTAGATGATTTTGTTGGCGATGTCGCATTGTACGGACGGGTTTGTGTGCGGGACGGAGAGGAGCGCGGTGGTGACGAGGTGGGTGGGGTCGTGGATGAAGTGTTTTGCTGTGGTGTGTTAGTATAGCGTAGTGTTGTGTGTAATGTGGATTTGGGGGGTGAGGTTACATGACATCGTGAAGGTGTGTTATACTGCGAAGTTGGGTTGTTCTACGTTCGAAGCTCAAGGTTGAGTTACGAAAGCGGCAGGCTTCACGACCCTTTCAATCTCGCAGCGCAACGCTTCTACGGCTACACGGAGCGCGTCCGTCGTACATCTTGCCGCTCGGCAGCGCGTTTGGGGCTTGGGTGGGGTCAAGTGTGAGGTACCGTGAGGGGTAGCTTCGTAGGATGGTGGGGTCCGGGGTTGGTCCCGATGGGGCAGTGGGAGCTGCGGGTTGCCTGTTTCGCCGTGTTCGTACTACGTAATTAATTTGTATTTGGAGACATTGGGAGAATGGAGTCAAAAGAAGTATCATAAGATTGTCATGAAATGAGAATACTAAACTTCCCAGTCTGCACGATCCAATAACTACTGAAAAACAATACGATACATTCCAGCACATTTTAACTCCTGTGTGCGAAGTGAGCGGACATGAACTTGAATACGAACCACGCAGCTTTCCGCCACCATGAGGTTTACACAACTTAGTCAAATTCGCGCGATATAATTTCACCACAATGACAGTATTCCCATCCATATTTCCCGCTCTTCGATCACGCATCTACATTCCAGACTTTGTATAGACGCGAGAGTCATGCCGTATTGCGAATTCATTGGCTAGGTCTGCGCTCATACGCTGACTCCCTGAACTTCGCTGCGAATTCCGCCAAGTCCGTCGTGCCAAACATCATTGAGAGTGTTTAAGATACGTCGATGTTGTCTGTAGATAAAGGCGACATGCTACCAGAGGCGATGGGAGCGGTGAATGGAGCAGTCTCGCTGGCGAGGGGCGTTTGGGCTGGAAGCGGCTTCTGCTCATTTGTCGTTTCTTCTCCGTCATTGTTGCTGTCCTCCTCTTCTTACGTTGACTGCAAGGGAGATTTCAACACCTGAGCTGAATTGATTGCTTCTAGCTGCTTTGATAGTGCGTGGTTAGTCTGAATTGTGATGGTCACAGGGTGTTGAACATTCCAGATTTACCAGTTCCAGGTGGACCTTGTACCAAAGGAGGAAGATCTATCTCTTGGGCTCCAAGCAGATTGTCAGACGTTTCTTTTGCCTTTATCGTCTGTAATTGATCAATGCCACTTTCCGAATCTGGAGGATCCACGAATTTCGATAGCTGCGCTGAACTTTCACCTTGCCGGTCATCACCGACAGATATAGCTTCGGCGACCAAGGGCGCATTGTTATTGCAGCTAGTGCATTTGAGATCGCGCTCGTACGAGTTCTCCCCATTACAAGTACAGCATCTCCATATATGATTTGGCCGTGAGCCCGTCCACACAGCGTAGACGTGGCATGACATACACCTCTGATGCACTCTGCCAGACGCGACAACCTTGTCCTGTCGTGAAGGAGGGAACGGTTCATCTTCTATAGATCCATTGGATTCTTCTTTATCCGCGTCCGCGTCGAGATCGGAGTCATGGCCTTCAACAGAACCGGCATTGGAGCTATGCTCGCCTACGTCGGAATCCGAGCCACCAGGCACATGCGTCCGAATGGCATCGCTGGCTCCGGAAAGTGGGTCGAGAAGCGGCTCCCATCCAACTGTCGCTCTTCCCCCGTCGCTGTCGTTTGTCCTGTCGTTTTCATCCAGCCGTTGGTCCACATGCTGTAGCTTATCCAAAATCTCTTTGTCGAGGCGAACATGAGCGCATTCGTCGAGAGATCCCTCGCTGTCATTATTTTCGCTGTGTAAAGTTACTTGTCGCGCACTGACTTCTTCTAAATGTTTTCGAGGCTTGGCCATAGGCTCGCCCCTGTCGTTAGTCAACGGCTGCGCACTTTGTTGAAGTATGGCCGACTTCTCATTGTCCAGTGATGCTGATGTTTGCTCTACATCACTTGGAAATTTCTCGCCGATAAGAGGTGGATCGAGGCCTTGTTGCTCGTTTTCTGGAAGTGGTTGTGGCAAGGGTTCTGGCGTATGAGTCTGGTCGAGTGCTTCTGGTTGGTTCAACAATGCGTCGTTATGGCTGCGTAGCTTGTTGGATGTGTCAGATTGGTGCATGCGACGTTTTATGCTTACGAGTCTAGGCGGGGCGAGGATTATGGCAGGTCTTTCGTCTTCCGCTAGTGAATAGAATGGTTGTGGTCTCGTTTGTTCGCCGGCTGTACTTCCCTGCACAGAAGGCGATACGGGATGTATGTTGTCACCAGAGGGGTGTTCAATCTCACTGTCAGACGTATGAGGTAGTGATTCTGTACTCCCGGCAATAGGACGATCACGAGCAAATTGTCGCACTTGCTCCAAGTCGTCATTGAAATGCACAGCCTTGGAGTACATCGGTGTGTCAACATCATCCACGCTTTGCGCTTCGTCCACCTCCCGCGCTATTCTTTCCTCTTCACGATCAGCTAATTCTTCTGGCTCAGTCTTTGCCACTCTTGTAGGATTGGCACGGCGCCACTCAATAGCGCACACCAAAGCCCACTTGTGGTTAACACTGTACGCTTGCATCTTTTCCAGAGATGCGTTGGCAAGATTGTGCCACCCATGCTCGTGAATGAGGTTTGCGAATTGCTGCTCCACAACGTTGTCGCTTGGTCGATGCTCGTCCCAGGCTCTGAACTCGTCGTAGATGTCTCCGAAAAAGCCATTTGGCACAGTAGGATCAAGTGGATAGCCTGGAATCTTGACGATGTTGTCGTCGCTGTCCGAACTGATGTGAGTTTGACCAATGGCGGCACCGACCTCGCCTGAACTAGAGTCGAAGGAATGTCCCAATGGGTTCCAACGTCCGAGGAAGTCAAGAGGCTTGAAATTCTTATCTTCAAGTTCACGAAGAAGACACACGTATCCTTCTGGTACTAATCCGCTCTCTCCAGTCTTGGGATCCTGCGCTACTAGCCAGCCTTGATCGTGTCGATACGAGATCAGCACTATCTGTCCTTTGACCAGAGGCAACTCGTTGTCATTTTCCCTCGCGAAGTCGAACAGAACAACTGCTTTTCCGTATACTTCTTCGTCTGGCGAAGTAACAATGAATTGGTAATCGCGTGGAAGACCGCGCTCGTCCTTGACGACATTTTCAGCTTCTGACGCCTCTGGTGCATCAATGGTGGGCTCAATGCTCGACTGCTTGGCTTCCACAGATGCTTCAGATGCGAGGGATGGTACCGCCGCTTCGGTATCTTCCTGATTTGCGCTTGATGACGATTTCTCGACATGACCTACCAATTCGGCAACACGAGCCTTGATGCGAGCGACACGGCTTTCAATCGACTCTTCTCCGATCCCTTCACTCTCATTCTCAGAATGACTCTGACTTTGACTACGGTTGTGGCTACGTCGTGACTGATTTTCGGCATGCCTCGCCGTACGCTCGGCTGCTTTGATCCTGATCTCTGCCCATCGATCATTCGAGGGAATCGGGTCGGTCTTTGGTACGATAGGCTCCATCTTGTCGCCTTCGGTGTAAGCTTGAAGTTCGGCGTTTGCCTGCTTTGCCAATTCCGATGATTCTGGCTTTGGTGTACTGCTCTCAGGCACTTCCAAAATCTGCTTCCCGATTGTCGCTCGCCTGAGGTCTGCCTCCCTAGCCTTTTCTTGCAGGTCCTTCCGACCCGTCTCAACTAGATGCAGATATTGCTTCTCGACCATATTGGAAGTCTTGGTATGAACATGCTCTGCGACAGCTGTCCAATCAGTGCCAAACGTTGCAAGAGCGTTCTCAAAGTCTTGCAATTCAAAGTCTTTCCAACCAGTCATGCTTACCACATTGATAGTAAGCTCGGGTCGAATGCTTCTCAATGCTTTGACAATGGCTTGCACTTCGCTTGGGCCAGCAGTTCGGATGTAGATCGTAGGTCCGGTGTCAGGAGCGATAGGACCTTTGGCGACAAACTCCATATGAGATCTCATGTAATCAACTCGGTAGACTTCTTCGTAATCCCACACTATATTGGTGTCGAGATCAACCGAAAAGAAGTCTGCAAATAGCCTCAGCTGCGCTTTGGCATACGGACGATCGTCGATATATCCGTGATACGCTTCGACCATATGCGAGAACAACGGTAGATCTAACTTCATCGGGTCGCCTGAGATCGACCAAGACTTAGAGTCTTGTCCTTGCTCAAATTCGTTGGAATCAGGACTTGTAGGAGTGTGCGTTTGGTCCTTGGTAGCTGTTTCTCCTTCTCCACTGGAGTCTACACGGGATTCGTAAATCCGCCGAAATGTCTCATTCTTGAATCTTCTTTGAAGTACAGCACCGAGCTGCTCGGCCTGCGCAACACCATTCGCCACGAACGACACTTGTACCACATCAGAATCACGGCCAGGCTCGTCTGCATCCGTGTTCACAATACCAATAACTTGCACACCAGAACCGTCAACCCTAACGTTCTCGATGAGATTGTAAGCCATCTCGCACTTAGAATAAATATATGTGAAACGAAGCTTCCTGGCTTCGAGACTCAGTTTGGTGTCTCTAGTAAAGAGATCGGATATGGCCGACGTGGAGATTGCAGTGATGTGATATTCATAAGTCGTGTCGTCCTCAGAGTGCGGGGTGTCTTCGTCCCGACGCGCATCATCTCTATGTTGCTTCGACTGCTGGATCTCTGCGCCCTCCATGGGCAGCGTCTCGTCGTCGACAAAACCCGTATCCGAAAGATCTGGTATTTGTGTATCTGTACCTGGCGTATCATGCGTATCCCTCTTCAGCCTCTCTCTGAACCGGTTGATTTCCGCGGTCGCTGCCCGAGTATCGCCATGGTTGTTCGTCTGGATCCGAATGGTAGTCCCACCGTGGATGACCTCAAATACCGTCCAATCGAAAACAGAAAGTGACGTCATGTGTATGTACTCAAGTTCCACGGTCTGGGATTCAGACCTCAAGCGGACACCTCGTGGATGCAAAGTAAGTGTTCCCGACTCTTCGGTTGCGGCATATTCGGAGTTGTCTGGTGAAGAGACCTCGGCCCACCTGACGTCGAAAGTGTGCTTGTCTGGTTTAGTCTGCTGGGGCACAAGGCCATGCGTATCTTCGGGCTCATCTGCTGATTGAGGTTCTGCTTGTTCTGCCTCTGAGTCTTTAGTAAGCCGAGTGCCACCTACATCCGAAGCCGAGTATCTTCTCTTGGACTCCCGATGCTTACTCGTTGTTTCTCCAGCTTCCCAGCTCTCGAGTCTATCGACAAACCAGTCAATATCGAAGTTCCGTGGCTTAATAGATAGCCTTTTGATTTTGTTGGATCGCTTCTTCGATCTCGAGCTATTGTCATCTTCGTCGTCATTTTCTATGAACACATAGAAATGAATTTCCTCACCGTGGACCATCCATCGTTTGATGTCGCTAGCGTAGAAGTTCCATGATATGAGTGGAGTGCTATGAACATCGTCAATTCTGAGTGCGCTCCCTACAAAGAAAATCCTCGCTCCATATAGTATCGCGTTCGAAAGGCCTACAACGTCTGCACCAATAACCTTTTTGGAGGGTCTGGACTGATGGATTTCAGGCAGAGCTATGTCCGTTGATTGCTCGCCCTGCAGTAGAGCTCCGGACTGGGACGTAATCGATGAATCACGGGCAAAATCGTTTGCTTGCTCCTTGCCTTCCGTGTCTGGCTGCTGCTGTTTCTGTTGCGAAGTAAGAAACTTCTTATGATAGCCTTCCAGAATTTCGAACGCAGTCGCCGCCTCATTTATATTCGCGGCAGTCAAGGTCAACTGTCGCCCTATCAGAGTTACCACTGAAATAGTCCGTCCGGATAACCTGAGGTTTGCTATGGACTCGACTAGAACATTCCATAGCCTTGGAGACGGTCCTGGATGGCGGAAAACGATGGCGTAGGAGCGAAAAGAAACATATTGTTGCTCCCTTGCGCCCAAGTCATATGAACGCTCCACCGTAAAGGCGAATTCGTCCTTGTAAGTCCCGGTAAGATCGACTTTTTCATGTGCAATTCCATCTGATTTTTCACGTCCCGGCTTGTGAGGTTCTTGCTTGTCCCAGCATGCGTTACAAAAGTTCACACCGCAGTAAATGCAGTACCAGATAGGATTTTTTACTGTTACGCACAGGTCACAAGGCTCCGTTGCCCACATTTCAGGATGCTCTGTTTTCAGAGCAAGAGAACTCACGTCATGTGGAGCGTTCTTCGTGTGAGTTGTGGTTTCAGGGTTCCAAAGGTTGGCTGCCCCTACTCCGTCGAGTTGAATCCCGTACGAACCACCCCAGGTCCTGGGAACCTTAGAATCCTCCGTATCATGCGCAAGTGGTGGTAGCTCGCTCATCTCTCCGACAGATTGCTCGTCAGCAGCAGTCTCTACAGCAGCTGGTAATTCGTTCAGGAACCTTTGCACCATAGGATTTGAGTTTTCGTCAAGGTGCGGCGGTGAGCGGGATCCCAGACGATGAAGTTCCTCCAGAATCCTTGTAGATTTGTCTTCGACTTTTGGCAATGAGTCGTTGATAGCATCTTCATGTGGTGACTCGAGATCGCGCTGCTTCACTGACTCCGTATCCAAGTCGTCTCGGGATTTCCAAGAGGCGTGTTGCTCGTCATACTGCCGTATGTACATCTCAATACAACCTCCGATTTCCTCCGTCTCGTTCTGATCAATCGGCTCGATGACCAGGTTTTTTCTTGAAAGCGTAAACGCAGAATCGCCGATAGAAGATGGAAGCTCACCCACGACGGCCCAAATACGAATACCTCCCAAGATATAGAAATTAGTGATGTTCTTGTAGTACACGTACCACTTTTGGCCGCCGGTCACGAGTGCAATATGCGTGAGATGTACCTCGAGATCTGCTGGAGATGCCAACATCCAGCCATTATCGAGAAGTTCTACTGGCCACGAGTGACGGGCATTGTACTTGGTGGAGGGTGGATATGTATCAAGATAGCAGTGTTGTGGAATGGACTCGCCATCATCCTCGTTCGCTTGGCTTTCTTGATCCGGATTCAAGTCCGAGTCCGGATGGCTACCAGATTGGTGCAGGGATCTTTGAAGCTCCGGCTCGGCTGATTGTTCCCCAGTCAACTGCGTATCTTCCTGCGCGCGTCTGGTGTCGAAATGTTCCCGCACCCGATCCAAGAGCCCCTCAAACTGAGAAGGATCCACAGCAGTAAATTTCACATTCTCGAGGCTGTTTTTTGCGACATGTCGTAGACCATGGAGCGTCATCACGTTGTCTAAATCGAATCCATAAACTTTCATAGCGGGGTAACGACCGCTCCAGATGAAGTCACAAGCATCTGGGTCCGAGTCGGACCGGATGATGAGCTCGTTCCTGGTGAAGGAGATAATCCCATCGGAAACGGATTGTCCGATTATGCGGATTTTGAAATCGCTAGGGGAGTTTCCTACAGGTGGCTCGAGGTTAGTCAGGCTGCTGTCATTCTCTGGAAGTGCTGCATCGTTTGATTTAGATTGGCCGTCATCATCATGACCTTCTCTTATCTTTTCGATTTGCTCCCTAGGATCTTGATCGTTGATTGGTACCTTGGACGAATCATGCACATTGGTTTTTATGTAAATCTCCACAAGATCCTTAATCCTTAGGACATCGTCTGGATCCTCAGGCTTCAGAACAAGTGTGAGCGGGCCTGCGAAAAAGCTTGAAAGCATCTCAACTTTACCAACTACCACTTCGACAGATTCATGAGTCCTCATGCAACGTATGATGTGTTCTTTTGGAACAGTCCAGTCTTTGCTCGCAGATTCACCCTCACAGGAAAAAATGATGCCCGAAGGATTGGATATCATTGATCCTCGCAAAATTGCTTGGAGACTACCCATTGGTCTGGAACTCTCCACGGTGACGTGGTATATGAAGCCGTTTGTGGCTTGAACGCCTTCGGCGAGGTCCGCTGCGTCCCCACGGACAAGCGATTGTTGAAGGATGAGCGCTTCTGCGGGCGACATATGAAGCAACCGCAACTTGTCTGGAATCGTTTTACTCGTATGCTTGAGCACAGGAACAAAGTCTGATTCGTCCACGAAGGTGAAGTGCAATTTCGTATCGCGTACCACCAGATCTAATGCTTCGTATCCGGATATCTTTCCCTCTAAGATGATCTGCTTGTTTCGAACAGCACCGAAGTGGGCAACATCCGAATAGCGTACACCAAAGATCGGTTCCAGTGTATCGGTCATATATTTCCAACCCAAGTGTGATAGCTCGAGTCTGCCAGGGCCGGGTACAGGTAACGTTGCTGAATTGACTTGTAAGTGAACGATTCCAGGTAGCAACAACGTCTGGGTTATATACTCGT
This sequence comes from Ophiobolus disseminans, assembly GCA_010093685.1. Taxonomy (NCBI): domain Eukaryota; kingdom Fungi; phylum Ascomycota; class Dothideomycetes; order Pleosporales; family Phaeosphaeriaceae; genus Ophiobolus; species Ophiobolus disseminans. The sequence continues at coordinate 361,496 of MU006235.1, read as the reverse complement.
CGAAAGGAACCTTGTAACGCTTGTAGATGTCCTTCAAGGCCACTATCACACTCTCATTGACTCCGTGCCGAACTCCGAGAACGAATCCGATGTATGGCCACTTGATCGTGGTATCATTGGATTGATGTAGATACCCCATGGCGTGGAACACTTCAAGAATCTGGTACAGCGTGGCAGAGATCTCGCCGACACGGAATTCCATATTTTTAAGATCTTCAATACCTCGATCGCTGTGGAACTTGATTAGAGAGCGAAAATAGTCTTCAAACTCCCCTGGAGTCACCGTTTCGTGGATTTGCACTGCTTGAAGCAGTTCTAGTCGCGCAAATTGGACGTCCTTCGCCACCCCTTTCATCCCTTGAGCCATAAACTCCTTGACTCCAGCCCATGTTTTGACTTTTGGTGCTAGATCTCGAAAGTACCGAACATCAAATGCGTTCACATCAAAGACACGACTATCCATAGTGTGAACAACTGAGGGTTCGCGAATAAGCAGTTTGCTTGCTTCCGCTAGACGGGGGTCTTCATTGTCAAAGAAAAAGAATTTGCTGGTAACGTTATGAGCGCTTAATGAGTGCTCGTCGAAAGCCTTCAGTCTTTCTGCGTGAGTTCCACGGAACTCCATGTCGCATGATTCACATGCGAGATGGGCTGCTGGCATCATCGACCGGTCGCTACCAGCGACGCTAGACTGCGAGCAATTGACATTGTCGGACTCGTTGATCTTGTCATCATCATCCTTCATATGAGATGGGAGGGCAAACAATGCCAGCTCCTCGTGATGTTTTCCGAGGTGGCGGCGCAGCTGGATGAGCGAGGGGAGTTCCTGTTGGCAGAGATGGCATTCCGCTTTAGTATCCATGGGAACTGATCTTTCGCAATTTCGCATCAGATCTCCCGTCCGTGCATCGTCTGAGAGCTCTGTGTGTTCGTTGCTTAGATGCCTTCGGAAACCGTCTGGCTCCTGAAATGTCTTGTTACATCCATCGATACATTCCCACCACTTGCGATGTGCTTGCAGTTCATGCTGGAACCACTCGTGCCTACTTTCGTATGTACGATCGGGTATTTCGCACTCGTCAAATGTGCAAACCTGTGCCAATTAGCAAGGACATTCATAACTTTCACGGCTGAGTCATGCTTACGTATGGCTGTAGATCTCTATAAACATGCTTGTGCCATGCTGTGATTTGCCGCACGGATGTGAAACGAAAGCACAATGGACACTCGAAAGGATTACCGTCTTGACCCTCTTCTGGCAGAGGAGGAGGGCGTGACCGGGACGGATCGTTGTTCGAAGAGGCATAGGACGTCTGAGAAAGTGTATCCTCATAGTAGTCCTCGTCGACTAGGTTTGCGCTCGAATGGCTGGCCTTGATAGCAGGTGGGAGTGAAGATGCCACGGTGCTTTCGATCTTCTCTGAAGGAGCCGTGACAGTGCGTGGTACTTGTTGTGTGGCGGCGAGTTCTTGCAGGATAGGCTGCGGCTTCAGGCCCTGCTCGAGCTTCTTTCGGTGCTCTTCGCGGTAGCGGAGGTATTGTCTTCTTCGCGAGATCGCTTTCCCCAATCGAAAAACAAGGTATTCTTCGGCTTTAGGAAACTTTCCACGAACATGGTCAACGTCGAAGACTTCATAATGCGTAACGTCGATCTGGGCGGACTCTTTGAACTGATCATGAGGTGCTGGATTGCGTATCGCCAACGAGAGTCGCATGAGACAGCTATTTATCTCAGCCATGTTAGATACCAGCTGCGTCAGTTCGGTAGTTGGCTCGTCATCCGTGGCCTGAGACTCATGTTCTGAGTCGTCCGAATCAGAATCAGACAGATCTTCCCATGGCACCCGATCTTCCTTGATGATCTCCAGGGCTTCTCGCAATACATCCTTGAGATTATCTAATAGCTCTGTTACTCTGTCGCGGATGTGCGACGCCTCCCGAAGCTTGTAGTCGAGCGAGCCTTTCCCTCTGCGATGAGCTCCAATGTTGCCAACCCACAATCGAAAGCGGCCCAGGCAGTCATGTAAAGTACCAGGCGATATTTTTGCGCGTATGCGAGGCTCGGCTTTGGGCAAGCTAGTGCAGGCATCGTGAAAGCTGCTCAAGCAATCCTGGACACGAGTCGGGATCGATGCAAGGTCAGCAGGTGCGCCGAGAGACATTGCATTACGCAGGACGAGTGGCCGATGGGACTTCGGATGGCTGATATGCCGTCGAAGAGACAGAGTGTCTTTTGTCAGGAAGCTGTGCTTCTGTGTTACTGACAAGGCTGAAAGTGGCAGTTGGGGGCCGTTTTTGCGGCGCTTAAGTAGCACGTGCAGGGCGCGCTGTACCATCAACCTCAGCCGTGTCTGCACTTCGACGTCCACATCATCGCGCGGTCGAATTTCGTCACATAGTCTATAGACACCGTTCAGCAGGTACAGACATAATACCTACCCGTCTGCTGCACACGTCTGGGCAATGTCGGGCTTGGAGGTTGCAGGTGTTGTGCTGGGGTCGTTGCCCCTCGTCATATCGGCCCTCGAACACTATACCAATGGGATCCACACAGCGAAGCGTTACTGGCGGTACAAATCGGAGTTGCGTTCGTTGATACTTCAGATCGACACCGAGCGCGGCATCTTCATCAATACTCTCGAGCAGCTACTCTCCGGGTTGGTGAGGATTGAGCACATGACCGAGTTTCTATCCAATCCGGGGGGCGAAGTCTGGCAGGACGTCGATGTGCAACTGAAGACGCGACTGAGAAGTGCATATGAGGTTTACTTCGGAAACGTCAGTGGCATGGCCCGCTCATTGAAAAGGATCAGGGAGAAATTAGCGCTGGACCCTGGTTCTGGCAAAGTATGTCAGTGCTTTTCGGCCTCGTCATCACACTAACACCACTCAAGCCACAATTCAGTGATCCGAGCCTCTTCAAGCAGGAATATAAGCGATTGCAGTTCAGTCTCCGCAAATCCGAATACTCAGAGCAACTGAGCGACCTGAGGAACCACAACCAGGCTCTGACGCGACTTACTCAGCAGTCACTGGAGCTTGAGCCATCACGGGCGGAAACCAAGACACGCTCGTGTCCAAATTTCAATGCGCTCCAGAGCTATGCGCGCAGCCTGTTTGATACTTTACGATCAGGTCTACGATGTACTTGTGAGGGGCACGCCATAAAGCTGCGATTGGAGAATAGAAGCAACAAGGCCGAGGACGATGAAGACTTGCTGGGAAGCACACCATTCCGAGTCATCTTCACATACAACTCAGCAGCTCCAGCAACGTCCTGGACGTGGAAAGAAGCAGACATCCGATGGATTGTGGATAAGCCGATCAGCGTACCGGTGTCGTCTTGTGGGCCAAAGCTCACTCGCCGGGTGCGATTTGACCAAGTGCAGACGAGCAGCAGTAGCACCACAGTCACTGTCACGCAGCAGCATATAAGTGTGATCACCAAACCGACACCGGAACAGATACAGGATCTTTGCCACGCGATAAGTACGCTTCAACAGCCCCAGCTCAACATATGCGCTGGCTATCTGCTAGATAGTCTCAAACGCAAGCACGGCATCTATCCGCTAGACATACCAATCTGCCAAGATAAACAAGAGGATTGGTCTGCATACACGTTACGACAAGTTTTGACTAGACGCGCTGGGTTCGGCCGGCGTCTGATGCAGCACGACAAATTCAAGATTGCCGTCGATTTGGCGTCGAGTATACTACAGCTTTACAAAACGCCATGGCTCAACGATGACTGGGGTGACGACGACGTGTACTTTGTACATCGCCCTGGCGCCCCACTCAGCTCCGTCTACCAGCACCCATTCATATACCGCAAATTTTCCTCAGCAACCACCAACCAGTCTTTGGTACCTCCATCACCGGTCCGCAGCATCATACGGAACCAGACGCTCTTCACCCTGGGCGTTTTGCTCATCGAACTGCTGTACGGAACATCAATTGAGGAACTGCAGACACCTCATGACCTTGCATGTCAGGGCACACCGGGAGCCGTATGGTGCACTGCGGAGAGACTGATCGATGAAGAGATTGCACTCGAGGCCGGGCAGCTGTATGCGGATGCAGTGAGACGGTGTGTACGCTGTGACTTCAATCGGAAAACATATAGTCTGGATGATCAGGACTTTCAGCAAGCAGTCTTTGATGGCGTTGTGGCACCTCTTGAGAAGACACTGCAGCACTTTCTCGGCCAGGACTGATCACAACGTCTGGAGCCAAAGAGGGAACCTAATTCCTCGAGCAGCAATGAGCATTCGAAGCTATCGTTGAGTTGCTGCAACAGCAGGCCACTGACTCGGCAAGCATCACACCTGATTCTGAATGGCCGCCACCCAAGCATTACCTTCCTAAACACATTTTTGCCAAGCAACGCAGATGCACGGGCATTCGAGGGACTCTCGCAAATCGAAACGACGAGGCCGGATACGTAACGAGTGGGACGCTAGCAAACGCAGGTGGCCACGGTGGGCCCAAGTCTGGGGAAATGCTGCAGGGTCCGGCGCCGCTAGCGTGGCTGACAGAGCCAGCGAGTGATTGCAGGATCTCATGCACGCAATTTCTCCGGAAGCAAGTGAAGTGGAGACAAATTCTGGGAGATGCATGAACAAAGGTCCTTTCGGACTGAGAAAAGGTTTCCCCAAACCTTCATTCATGCAGCAAAAATAGAAAGCACTGCCCAATGCGGCCTTACTTCACAATTGTATCGTGTGTGATTGGGCGGCTTGTTTGTAATTCGGCGATGCTGGGGCCGCGGGCGGGTGCCTGGGATGATGCATTCGCCCAAATCTAGGGTCCATCTCCTTTTGGGCGTACGGCGGCTGAAGGGGACTTGAGGGCAAGGACGCCTTCCGCCTCCAGGTATATAACAAACGTATATAGACATAGTATCTGCCTATGTCGTGTAACGTCAAATCCATTTTCTGCATGCTACATTCCCACTCCGGCGCTTTGTTGTAGCCTCAAGATTGCCCCTGCCTTACGCGGTGGTTGTGACTGCCCCAGGAACAATCGATAGCGGCAACCCCGGCAGGTACCAACGGTGGTGGCCGCCCCTCGTTCCACTGTTCCAGCGCTGCATCATCACGAGCTTCCTCCTTCACTGCTCCGACGCCGTTGGCTGCATCTTTGCCTTTTTCGCACACCGTCTGTCGCTCTCCGCATGCAACGTGCGCCGGGTCAAACAGATTGGGTTGCTTCAGCCAGTTATCCGTGCCAGATCGCCAGTTTGTGTCGGCTGAAACGCGTCTGCAGGGTGGAACCTGCGTCGAGCGGCGGTTGGCACTCGGACTCAACCACAGATCGTCTCCCTGGCCTGCGCCCGACCTCGGCCACGTCTTATACATAGGAGCCACCGGACTATGTACTCACCCTCGCCGCCGCCATCATGACGCCCAACGTGTCTCTGCCGCCGCGTGCGAGAGACGACTCACAGCACGCCGACCTCGTCCAGCGCCTCAACGCCATGACCACGTCCACATCCACCTCCCACTTGGGCCCGACGCCTGTGCGAAGCCCATCAAAGACGCCGACTTACCCTGTAGACATCCAGGAAGCCACGCCCGAGCCCTCAGCTTATTCGAGCAAGCAAGCCAGCAGCTTCATGGAGGACACGGACGGCATGGGCGAAGTCAACGCGCTCGCCCGCCAGCTCAGCAACACGTCCGACGACAGCTTCACCTCTCGACGCCCGACGACACCGCGCGCGCAGACGGACCCGTACGCCGCCTCGGATGCGTCCGCGCTCTACCGCCCGCAGCAGCAGCGGAACCGCTCGCCCTACTCGCGCTCCCACCTGCGCTCCAAGAGCAGCTCGGGCTCCCTCAGTGCGCCGCCCATGACGAGAGCCCATTCTCTGCCCACAGTCATGCACCCCACGGGCCAGCTCACCCTCTCCCCGTCGCCCACTGCCCGCCCGTCGTCGCCACTCCGATCGCCCAAGCGCACCCGGAGCCCACGGGGACTGGAGCCGAGGCCCCTCCCAGCAGGGCCGCAGGAGCGCTATGGCTCGGGCATCCGTCCCGCCTCGCTCGGCTCATTCGAGGGCTCGCCCAGCGTGTGCGATATATCCGAGGACGCAGAGCTGGAGCTCACCCCCCGCGCGAGCCCGGGCGTGGCGAGCCTGTACAGCAGCACCGGCTCCCTGTCTCGGCGTCGACGCCCGGCATCGCCTCTGCACAACGTCACCCTGCCCTTTGGTGTTCCGCCCACGAGCACCCCGACTGTCAGCACCCCCACGTCTGGCGCTTCCTCGCCCCTGTTCGCCCCTGCCCGATTCACTGAGCAGTACCCGTCCTCGCTTGCCTCCTCGTCCGTCCCATCTACGCCTACCTCGATGCGCTCCCGCAGTCCCTCCATCTCCTCCCTCGAGACCATCGAAGACAGCCCAGATGCAGAAGAGGAAGCCATCGAGGCAGAGCGCATCGCCAAGCTCAAGGCTGCAGCAGACCGCGAGGACGGCGGCGATCAGAGGCGCTCCAGCCTGGATGTGCCTGAGCGCGGCCGCACCTTTGGCTTTGGCAAGCGGGACTCGAGGAAGAGGTGGAGCGTGTGTGGAGCTGAGAGGCGAGGAGACCTGGATCTCGAGACTATCTGGGAAGATTGAGCATGTGACGAGACATGCGCAGACTGTTTCTTATTGCATACACCGGCGTTCGATGGGTAACATGCGAGGTGCCCGGTTTTCTTTTCGGCCAGGCTTTGACCTGCGCCCACTATCATGGGTGGCATTGCGTCTCTTACTCTCTCTCATAATGTTTGGTGTCAGCGAGGCGCAGCTCACGGGAGTTGCGGACTGCTTTCCGCACATGATACGAAGCATTCACGACATTCACGTCGTCACAGCATGATACCCTCCGTACATATGAGCTTCGGCTTTGGCTTTGTACAGCACTGCCAATGGGTTCCATACGGCGTCTTCAATATAAGCATTTACACAATATCTTGATCTCAGTTTAGCCGGTGACACTGACTATCTGCTTACAAATTGCAGAACTGGTGATCGTGGTCGTTGATGGCAGAGCCCGACTGTGGTGGAAGACGGCGCTTTCCCAATTGGGTAATCACAGCAGTCAGCCAATGAGGGGCGACTGACATCACATCGGCCCTGCCACATTTGCAGTGGGGTTGCATCGCGACTGCCCATCTGACAAAACTACCTTCAACAGAAATTTGACGGCGAAGTACTTGAGCTCGAGAATTCTGCAAGTTTGGGTCTCATCATTTCCCACTTCAATCCAGCTTACCCTTCCCACCCCTCTCCCCCAACCAACCATCATCATGCCCATCAACTTCGGGATCATTGGCACAAATTGGATCACGCATTCCTTCATCAAGGGCGCACAATCAACTTCGAAATGGAATCTCGCCGCCGTCTACTCCCGTAAGGAAGAAACCGCCAAAGAGTTTGCGGCAAGATATGAAGGCCAGAAAATCGCCCTCTACACTTCCCTCTCCGACCTCGCCAACGACACAAACATCACCACAGTATACATTGCCTCTCCCAACATCATGCACTACGAACAAGCGAAGCAAATGCTCTCCGCCGGCAAGAACGTCATCGTCGAGAAGCCCTCCTGCAGCACTCCTGACGAACTCGATGATTTATTCAAGACAGCCAAGGAGCACGGCGTAACCCTAATCGAAGCATTCCGCCACATCCAAGAAGCCAACTTCAAGATCCTGAAAAACTCCATCGAAAAACTAGGCACCATCTACGGCGCAAGCATCACATACGCCCAATACTCCAGCCGCTACGAAAAAGTCCTCGCCGGCGAAGTGCCCAACATCTTCAACCTCGAAATGGGCGGCGGCGCACTCGTCGACCTAGGCGTGTACTGCGTGGCAGCCGCTATCGACCTCTTCGGCGCGCCCTCGGACTCGCAGTACTTCCCAGTCAAAATCGCCACCGGTGCAGACGGCGCTGGAAAGCTTATACTGATGTACCCGAATTTCAGCGTGTATCTGTGCCACAGCAAGATCTACAACTCCGACACTGTGAATGAGATTTACGGCGAGAAAGGCACGCTGGTTGTGCCGAGTATTACCGATGTCGAGAGCGTGGTGTGGTGGGATGCGAAAACGAAGGGGAGGGAGGAGTTGGCGGGGGGGAAGGAGCCCGTGGAATTGAATTTGAAGGAGGAGGCTGCGGAGTTCGCGAGGGTTATTGAGGAGGGGGATCGGGAGGCGTTGAGCAGGTATGAGAAGTTGAGTCGGGATGTGTTGGGGGTGTTGTGGAAGGCGAGGATGGACAATGGGTTGGTGTTTGCAGGGGGGAAGTAGGAATCTCGAGGGTGTGTGGAACAGAGATAGAAATCGAGACCAATGTTGTTTGCATACGCTGTTTCGTTTACTCAGTCTTTTGTGTATATCGTTGATCATGTTTCTGCTCGAACGTTTACATACGCTCAAGCATTACCTACATCAGCTCTGACGATACGAATCCACACAAAGCTATCAGGCCAAGCTGGCCAAAAACACACCATCCCCCCCCAACTCATACCGCGTGGTGTTACCGCTTCTCAGGCCTCCAGTACGATTTCTGTCGCATATGGCGGCGATGTAATCGAATGGGTACTCGTTGTATCGACGTCGCGCGGCAGCAATCTGCTAGACCGGACGATTGCATGTGATGGCGCCGTAGCTGCATGCCCTCTTGGTAAATCGCGAAAGTCGGAAATAAAGATACGGACTCCTGTATGTCTACAAAGAATTTTCGGATTTTAGGTTAGCTCTTATACACTTAGATGTAGCTGTCAAGCCTAACCTTTTTTCCGGCTTTCACGACTTGCCGTGAGCATGCATACCTAATACACCGCAAAATCCTCTCGCGAGCGCCCGTCCCCATCGCTTGCGCCACACCTGTGCCACACGTAGCTTCCGTATACCCAAAACGTCACAGCTACAGCTACAGCTACGAAAGAGGCGTGTTAGTGTGCCGACGAGAAACGTTTATATCATGTGTATGCGTGTGTGATTGAGTGAATGTATTAGAATAAAGTGCTGCACTAGCAACAATATCTCACGGCTTGAAAGCCGGTCGACCGATCCTGGTCTGACAAATTGAAAGAATGAAAAGAAGATCATTATGTATCGTGTCCCAACGTATAGCCTGTCTGTGCCAAAATGCAGAGCATATGTCAAGACGGGTATGGAAATGTGGTGTGCTGCCAAAATGCAGACCGGAAATGCAATCATCACGCCTCCACCAAGATGTAGAGTGAGGAGATGGGCTGCCAAAATGCAGCAAGTGCGCCTCCGGTAAGGAGGGAGGGATGTGTGTCCCTGAGGTCTACCAAGCTGCAGCGCCTCGTGCACCATCTCGTCTCCCGGTATCAAAGACTCGCTCACGTCCACGTTTGCCTCACACGTCTCCGCGCCATCTTCGTTTGCATCGCGCGCGTCAAGCCAGATGAGGATCTACGAGCGCTGGGGCTGTTGGGAGAAAATACAGCGGGCGTCTTTGTGTCGGAGGGTTCGGAATCCAGGACAGAGTCCTTGCGCTCCGACTCGAGCGTTCCGCTCGATCCTGCCACCATAGGTGAAGCAGCTGGCTTGTAGAGGTCTACATTCTTGCACTGTTTATCGTCCTCACACTTGTGGTAGATACTCAAAGCCCCATACCCACCACAAGTCTGTGCGCTATCGCCTGCGCACTTGAAAAAGCAGCGGCCCATGATGCCGTCCTTTGGCGCAAATTGCGGATTGAGTTTGTCCGCGCAGAAGCACTCCTTGTGGTTTTCGACACCGGCATAAGGCATACCGGTCGCGTCGCAGAACTCGACGCATTTCTGCACCGTCATCGAGTCGCTCTCCGTTGTCCCGTTCTTGAATGCGCGCTCGCCATTTTCGCCGCCGCTGCCACAGCCTGCGTATTCCCATTTCTTCGACTGTGTGAGGTCGACGTAGTTGGGTGGGTTGGGACCAAAGGTCACGCCGTCGTCGCAGGGGCCCGAAGGCGCGGGGTCAGGGCCGTTTGTAACAGGATTGCAGCCGGGGAGCTTCTTGAGTGTGCCGCCGGTCTCTTCTTTGATGGATGTGGACATCCGGCATTGCCAGTTCTCCTCCTTCTGGTACATAGTAACAGCCGCGCACTCCCCGACATTGCCTGAGTCGGCTTTGCAAGTGTCGACGGCATTCTGGAAAACCTTGATGTCCCAGCCGTTGAGAAAGTCGCCATGGAGGCTGTAACCGGTTGGGTCCCCATTGGCAAAGACGAAGGGATGTTTGTCGCCATCCCATTGATCATCGAACAGTGGGGTGTCATACAAGATCTCGTAGAAGACTGAGATCATATGAACTGGGAAGTCAGCGGGACAAGGGCCAGTGTCGTAGGTATGGGAGTTGGGGTAGCTCATATGAGACTTGTGATCAGGAGAGTTGACGTCCTTACCATTCCAACAGTTAGGAAAGAAGACTTGAGCGCGCAAGCCGCCAGGGCACTTGTAGTCAGGGATGTTGTTGGTCTCGGCTTTGTTTGAGCCGATACAGGTGAAAGAAATGGCTTTGGTGGCGAGGTCATTTGCACCAGCGCTGCGTTTGTTTGTGTCGCCGGCGAGCATGCGGAAACCTTCAGGATAAGCTTTGAGCTTCTCGGCTGGAGGGTCCGGGCGTTGGATGTAGTACACAGTCATGCCACCCTGGACATCGTCGGGGTCGCCCGCTACCGGAACCGGCTTGAATGTGTCGTCTTTCATGTGGACATAGAGAGTGGGAGTCCAGTAGTTGGACATGTCTTCCTATTTTGGTGTAAGCCAATGCCTCCCAGGGGTCTAAAGATCGAGCGTACCTTGATTTCACACGATGAGCACTTCGACGCTCGAGCATCTGCAAATGTCATGTTTGCTTTGAAGCCAGATCCGCCGGAGACGGTATGAACATGGGTCGCGACCTTGCCGGGGTTGACGATTGGATCAACCCGATCCCTTACCACGCGTCCAGGGCAAGCCATGCGGAAGAAGGCGTCAGAGTAGCCGGCCATGGACAGGGCCAAGTAGAGCTTTGTATGGAAGCCCATGAGGAGAAGAAATGAAATAAAGTTTAGAGAGAGTGATGGCTGCAGGTTGTTGCTTTTGCTGAAAGTTTTCGAAATCCAGTGCGAAGTCTTATATCTTGTTCGGCTACAATAAGAAACAAACGGACGTCAAGGGGGCTTGTGATAGTCAAAAATTGGTTTACACACTAGTGGACTGAAGTGTTTGCCCTGGTCACCAGCAAATTCTTTTGACTGGACAATCACTAACTCCAAGGTGTGTGACGGACATATTTCCATCACGCGTCCGCTTCTCCGTAGTGCGTTTCGTCCTCTGAATGTAGTCCTAGCATATCCCTAACTAGAACGCCGGTGCATAGTGATTAACAAACCTTCTGTGTCACCCCGCAGGGTCTTGATGTCTCATACATCTGTACGACGTGGGCGAAACCGTGCACGAGGTTAGAACGTCTGTCCGGCGCCGTGCGTCACGTTGGGTTTGGGGCCTAGACCGTAGGAAGGCTGTGAAGAGTTCTCATTCACTTCGATCGTTCCTGTAGCAAGATTCCGAATACCTGCACGGCGGTGCGGCTGCCTTGTGGCCCCACAACCTGCAATCGGAAGAGTATGGGTTAGTGCATTCCGAGGCCTGAGCCTGAAGGTTCAGGCATTTTGTCCACACAAGCAAACGGTCTAACATGTGCCCAAGCTGCGAGACCATGGGGTAGCGCGTAAAGAAAAGTGAGGTTGTGGATGATGGCGGTCATGATCCATGGTTGACGTCAGGTCGTTCCGCGGCTAGCGTGAAGCTAGGCTGCAGGAAGAGAACCCGCATCCTCGGTTGGCGCGACTTGCAGCATCGACCAAGAAGCACCACCTGGGCATATTGCTTCTGCTTGTTGACACTCAATCGACATCTGCGAGGGTTTTATCTTGGCCCTTGTCCTACCTGCCTACCTAAGACCGGGTTGGAATGTTTCGGCTGCTCCGACAATGACCTGCTTATAGTTGAGAGTTCCTCTTACTGCATTTCGTTGCCAACGTTTCTTTACGGCAATACGAAAAACGTCCGTCTGGGTACCGATACTCGCAAGCTTGATCCTGGTCTTCCTATGGTGCAGCCACTCTCCTTGCACGGTGATGTTCCCCATTGCTTTTAGATCAATGGAGCAAAAGATAGAAACTCACATTTGCGAAAGTCGGTCCCATCGAAGCTCGATGAGAGTGCGCTCTAGAAGCATTCAAGGTTGGCACTAGCAGCACTAAGCTTGAAGCGTGCCTTGTCTATGAAGCTCCCTCGATTAAACGGGATGTCAGAAACTCGATGGATCTACGGGGTATATCCAATCGAAGCGCGACGTTCCTGCCTTCTCTCCGCGAAAGCCCCGTCAGTGGGTGTTCCCTCGCAAAGGCTTCCTCGAGCTGCAGAGGTCACCGGCATACTGGTACCTGACGGGTATGCACGCTTTCCATAACAGGAAGGATTCCGACTGGATCATCACTAGAGCACATGCTCTAAGGCACTAGTGCAAATCGAGATACAAACTCGAGGACTCCCAAGACATCTGATCAATAGCTCACATCAATGTCGATCACACGTGCAAGGGCCATCAAGGCTCATTGCCCTGAGGCCCCTTCAGCCTAGCTAACGATTCTTTCTAGCCTTCCACAGCGAAAGACACTATCCACTACAAGAGACACACATGCAATATGCAGGGCAATGGAACGGAATGCGTACTAGATTTGTACATGTGACCCAACGTTCCTACATCACGCCACGTGTGGCACGTTGCATGTTCAAACGCTCTTTCGGGGAACAGTTTTTTTCCACATCTATCATACGATCGCAGCCTCAGCTTCGGCTCGCCCGCTGAGCTAGTTCTGCGGGCTTGGTATCATCAAGCCTTTATCGTTCACGCCCATTCCGCATAGTTCTCGTAGGTCTCCCGTAGCGGACGCCAACTCGAAGGCGGCTGGAAGCACTAGGAGCGTATGCCGCTGTCCCCGCGTGTCAACCAAAGTTACGCAACATCGCACTGTTAATCCCCTGTAGTTCGTCTGGCAGCATCGCCGGAGCTCCATCCGCATCTCAGATCTCCACAAGCTTCCGACTTCGAGGGATGAGGCACCCCACCGATGCTACCCGATACTGTACTCTTACACTCATATGGTACGCTACTATCTAGAGACCAAACATGAACTTGGGAAATCCGTTCGGGCAATCCGCTGCTTTGGGGACGTTGAATCAACGCAGTGGGAGTCTCGCCCAAGCATCCAACAATCATTAGACTTTCTCTGCGTTCCTGACTAGGCTTCGACCTTGCATAGAATTGCAAACGTCGCTCATCATCGTTAGCAACATTTCTAACCTTATGATTGGACGCCGAACCACCAACGGCGAGCCCAAAGGTTCTGCTGTGACTCCGAGAGTTTGGTAGCTGCTCCTCATATCAAAGTCTGTTACTTGCGACTTTGAGCACCAGAACTGTACCCCTGAATAGAGAGACCAGTGTAGCATATCGTCAGGGAGTTCAAACCCAGACCAGCCATTTGGTTTCTTCTACCATTCATTCATCTGCCCAGAAACATCGTGTCCCCAAGGAAGACTACCATGCCCACTTCCTACCAGTCTTCAGCCTACAAAATTTCACTAGCACCCTCGGTTCCGAAGCGACGTGCGGCTGCGTTGTCAGCAACCAATACAGGCTCAAAGCAACAACGCTAGTTGAACTCAGCCCAATGTGTTGAGTGTGGTACACTAAGATAGCTAATCGTGAACTTCTTATCGTCTGCCAGAGATGCCAGAACCACATGCTGAAACCAAGCGTTGAGCACATCCGAGTACATACTTCATATCGCACAAACAAGCACCGGGCCCCCATCCGTCAGCCCCATTTAACCGAGAAAAACTACCGCTCAGCCTCCCAGCCGGCACCAATGACCTCTAATTGCGTCTCCAATTCATGCTAGACTACTCCAACTACACCTACTCCACAATCTCCACTCGACCCCCCAACGCCACACCAACTCTCACACCTGACTTCCAGATTACCATGCTCAGGCAGCTACTAGCTACAACTAGCAGCCCGTCTCCCCGAGCACCCGAGCACTCAGCTTCCGGAGTACTCTGAGCAGCTACCAGCCGCTTCCGCCAATCCAGCCCCCCTACGCTACTTGAACTCGGCTGCAACTGCTCCTTCGTGAAGCGCCTTCGATCGATCGATCGATCTAGCATGTCGAAGAGGAGCAAGGTTTGCCGAAGAAGAGGCAGGTCATGTTGAGGCGAGGTCTTGCGAAACTTTTTTTAGCTTAGACTGCGGGTCCTGTCAGTGATACCTGGCCGAGCACTTGATGCTAGCAGTAGTCTGCTAGACTTGTGGACCGATGCTTCATGCCTCTTCATACTACGACACTCGCACTTACAGTCGGCCACATCCTAACTTCATGCCACGGCTTTTGCACTTACAAGTCTCACCTGTAGAGATACTCACAGTGTCGTGAACGTAGCTGCCATGAGCCATGGCATCTCTTGTCTGTCCAATCGCCCAGGATCTGGACCACAGATGCCGCGATAAACTTTCGCTCGAGCAGGGCACATCCAACTCGATCGTCGACATCACCACTTCCCTGACTCTTCAATAGCCATACCCACAGACGCGTCTTGTTCCCGCTGTCCCGTCTCCCCGTCTCCCCGTCGGGACGCAGGCGATACGCGTACCGGAGCGGAGCCCGTCTCCATCGATGATCAACAAGACATGCAGCCCAGTGAGCTACTCTAGCACATCTCCACACAGTGACGTGCCACGTGACCAGGACAGCCTCATGCGAGCCCCTGAAGGCCTTGACATGTTGAGTGATCTGCACGACGCCATGCTCTGTTTGTGGGTCAGTGACGACGACTCGGTAGATAGTATGAGAGAAACAGATGCATTCGTTTCTAAGCGCAGATGAAATTGAAAAAGAGACCCTAGAATACACGCCGTCAAATGGCTCGCCCAATGCTCGTCATTCGATGCCATTATTTACCATCCCTCCTCTCAAGCCCCTATCTCTCCATCCAGTCGTGATACCCGCCCGTGCGAGCATGCTAAAGAGAATACACAGATGTAGAGGTACAACATGCCGCGCATCTATCGGAGAAGCGCCATGTGGTTGCGTGCGATCGCCGTGCCAGATCGTACGCATATTGACAATTTGGTGATTGCAGATTGATGTCGTGGCTGCAATCGAAGGCTGTGCCGGTCGCTTATAGGGTGCACTTGGAGTCGGCGGCCTTTGCGTTCATGAGAAGCGCAACAATAAGACCGTAAAGACCCAGGACTTCGGCGAAAATGAGAATCAGAATCATGCCGACGAATAACCTGGGCTGTTGAGCGGTTCCGCGGACACCAGCGTCTCCGACGATACCGATGGCGAAACCAGCAGCCATACCCGACAGGCCGACGGAGAGACCAGCACCGAGCTGGATGAAGTTGGCGAAAAGGGACGACTCTTGGCTCAGGCCGTTGGAGATAAGTACGGACACGACGAGACCGTAGATACCGATAATACCAGCCATGACAACGGGAATGATGTCTGCGCGGCATTAGCAAGCTGGCCAGCAGTCCTAAAGCTCAGTGCCGATGGCATGGGTGGGATAACAGCAGGCGGGCGACGTACTCTTGACAATCAGATCAGGGCGGAGGACACCCATGGCAGAAACACCAACACCGGCCTTTGCGGTTCCGTAGGCGGCGCCAAAGCATGCAAAGACGATCGCTGACGTGCAGCCCATCGCGCCGAAAAAGGGCTGTCAGATGTTAGCATCGTTGGCTGGTCGTCGCGATGATGACCGCGGAGGTGTGGCGGAGGTGTTGTTTTCGAGGACGTACAGCATAGACGGGGCTGCAAAGATGATGTTAGCATTCAATCATTGTATTAACCGCTGTAAAGCTCCCCCAATGCCGTGGGGACGCGTGCAAGCTCGAGCTTATCTGCCAGGAGCCAAGCTGGAGCTGCCTGCGCCGCCACGTTGGAGCTCCGTATAGACTCACCAGAGTTCTGTAGGCATCGTGACGGTGATGTATGTGCTCGTCGGGTCGTCCGGTATGTGATAAAGATCTTATTGGAGATGGACGGGCGTGGTGGATGCGGCGAACGGGGCGGATGTGATGTCGAGGTGAATGGTGACGATGGCTGGCGATGCAGTTCTCGCTGGGAGCGCTAGCTATGCACGTGTGCCAAGCATGGCCCGTGCGCTAAAATTGTTTGATTGTTCGGACTTCGCACGACCAGGCTTTCTTTTCTGTCGCAAACCACCACCACCACCACCACTCACCAAACCTACCCACCGGGCGAGCAAAGCAGTGAACCCTCCTTCGGGCGAGCTAAGCAGTGAACCCACGTTACCAAAGTCGCCACCACTTCTAACACCTCTTACAATTCCACCCCATTCACGAAAATCTCCACCACCTACAACACCACACCTCCGACACCTCTCTAAGATGGCTGAAGATAATTCAGCAGCTTGGCCTCAGGCCGATCAAGCGCTCAGCCAGGAGATTCTGTACGTTTGATGCCTCCCTCAACTTCACGAAATCGGGCTAACGGCGATTTTCACAGGGACCTCGTCCAACAGAGTGCCCACTACCGTCAGGTGAGTGCTTTCCTCGGGACAGGCTGAAGAGCCTGATTCCAACGCCCTTTCACGCTTCCGCACAAAATCCTCTCCAACGAGGTGCAGGCGCGACTCCACCAGAGTACCAAGGGTATATTTTCAGCAGAGACAGAGAGACAAGTTTGTTCGAACAGAGTAATGCCACGGAGGAATGCCAGTGGGAACCAATGCCTCGACGGCAATTCACGCCATTTCAGCCTTCGCAGAAGACAACGCAGGGAAGCAGCAGAGCATACCCAGCCCATGGCAAGGCCGATTGCAATGTGGTAGCTGTCGGGGTCGCCCGCAAACCGCGATACACCCTCAACAACACTTCCTGAAGCAACAAAAACCCAGCAACCGCACTCGTCATTTAAGATCTCATCCATCTCCTCGGCCTCGACGAATAGAATAAAATCCCCACCCAGCAACGTCCCATTGCATCTTCCAGCAACACCCTCCCGAACCTCTCCACAGCAGGCCCATCAACGCCCCTGCCCAACAGACCGTGAGGAACGCGCCTACGCTGGTAATGCTCTGTTGAACAACATTTGTCTCTCGGTCTCTGCAAAACAAGACCTTGGCGCTATGGAAGAAGACGCTAAGCACCTCATCGATACACACACTAACTAAGACAACGATACATGTACTGACTTTCTCTAGTTGCGCAAGGGAGCGGTATGTTTTTAGTTGAAGGTAACATATTTTTTAGTCAACTCAGCTAATTTGTTCTAGAATGAAGCAACCAAGACTCTGAACCGTGGAATCTCCGAGCTTATCGTGCTCGCAGCGGACACTTCGGTGAGGCTAGAGTTTCCTTGGGATTTTATCTTGGGTACGAACAGGTCTAACATACACAGCCCCTCGCGATCCTCCTGCATCTTCCTCTCCTATGCGAAGACAAGAACGTAAGAAAGCCCTACAAGAACGAACATGCAAAAAGACTGACCACATCTCCAGGTGCCTTACGTCTACGTTCCCTCGAAGATGGCGCTTGGACGTGCCTGTGGCGTTTCGAGATCGGTTATCGCAGCATCAATCACCACCAACGAGGCATCCGACCTCATGGGACAGATCCGCACGCTCAAGGACAAGGTCGAGCGTCTCCAGATCTAGACGCTTGTCCTCCACAGAGACACGAACACAACGGCGGAGCAAAAATTGGAAGGATTATATGGAAGTCTGATTTGAACGACACGGTCTACGTTGGGCAAGCTTGAGCAGGGCCTTGGAATGAAATACGTCTGGGACATCTGTACGTAGACTGAGAATGAAGTGCTGTATGCTTGGCATGGACTCGAATCGAATATGACGGCTACTTCCCAATATTAGAACCGCATCACACCACTCTCTATTCTTGCCTCCTGTCCATTTGCTCTTGTAAACCACATCGCCTAATACTAAAAGAAGTCGTTGTAGGACCCGAATGCATGTATTAAGGCGCTCCTTTTATTTCGTTGCTCCGTATTTTGGTGGGTCCTGAGCGTTCAAAGAAGAACGAGCTCCTTCGTATATACCCCGGTTATACGGGATTAGCTACCCCGAGTCACCCAAAATGAACTACTGCGGAACTCCCATTGGGTCACAGTACTTCACCAAGTGACTTTCACGCCACCAACAGCTCGTTTGTATGTATGTGGACGTACTCCAACACAGCTCCTAAGGTCTGATTGTGATTCACATGGATTCATACAGCCCGACGAGCCGGAGCTCCGGGTGGGCGAGCGACTGTATAACTAGATATAAAGACCAGCCGCTCCAGTGCATTTCCATAGCTCAACACTCCGGGTCCAGCATCATTTAAATCTTTTCCAAACTCTCAAACTCTACAACAAGCTCCTCTACAATGAAGCTCAGCCTCGCGCTCGTTACCGCCATAATTGGCACCGTTACAGCCTTTCCCGCAGCGACGTCCGACCTCACTTCTCCCAATCCCAATCACGGAGTGGGTACCTTGGTGGAGAGGGACCCGGCAGGTATCTTAACCAAGAGAGACTGCGCAAGCGGTTGGTGGTGCCAAACGGCTGGGCTAGAACTGTGTAAATGCAACGAAGGCAAAAAGGTAAGTGCTCTTCCATCGTCATGTCATCTTACTTGCTCATACAGCGGCGTAGTGTAAATGCACGTATGTTGAAAGCGGCACCCCAGGATTTCCATCATGTAAGTCTGGCCGCGCTTTTCGCGCTACCTCTCCAGACTGCTTGCTTACCTGTGCTTTTAATATTTAGATTGGGAATGGGTTTGCAATAACTGCCCAAAACCGAAGAATGGGGGACTCCAGTGCATTGGAGATGGAGTATGCAACCCGAACTAGGCGTGTTGGATTTTGCAGCAGTTTTCAGCCTTCATGTGGCTTCAGCGTGTTGTCGTTGGCCCTGTGAACAGTCTTGAAGTCGGTTAGCATACTTTTCAAGCGCTCAAATAGCGGCAATAATACTGTGCCGAACTTCATTATAGTGTATAGATATTCTGCTCGTGCTTTGCTCATTCGCCGCGCTTTAGTTCAACGGCCGCAGCAGCCCGTGCAAAATGTGTCAGGCGGTGTCCGTGTCTCGTGTCGACTGCACCAGGTGCTGCAAGAATTCGTGGCCCATTGCCTACTGTCCAGCAGGAAACCTGTGTATCCTCACAATACTTTTAACACTACATTAGACAAAAGAAAAGCGTTTGAGGATAGACAGCACTCTGCAAGACGGGACACGGACGATTGTTGCCTGGTGACTGTGAGTTCAAATTCTACCTCTATTTGTAGGTACGCCTTATAGAGTAAGATATACCTGAGAAATAATAGTCATTAGATGAGGAAGGAGTTCGAATAGGACACTATGTTTCTTAAAGGTTATGTGCCAAGCTAATCCCAGCTGTTGCCCGAGGGCCTTCCGTACGAGAGTGTTGAGGAAGTTCCTGAAAAATGGCCTAGGATACAGAGTTCTAGACATGCATCTAGACCTTTTGTGCGATATCTGTAACCTCAATACGAACCACTCCGTCCTCCTTCTCCGTCATAATAACATTCGTTGCTTCAGGTCCATCGAACAACCAGGCAATTTCCTCGAGAGACGGTCCCTTTGTCTCAGGGTAAACAAGCCACACGACAAAGATTTCAATCATGACCCACGGAATGAAAATGAGGTAGAACTTCCACGCCAGGTCCTGAAGTCCAATCGGGACCACGTAAGTCGAGATGAGCGAAAAACAGGTCGAGAAGAGCTGGAAACTGGCTTGACCGCGCATGCGAAGACTGAAGGGAAGGATCTCGGTGATGTAGAGTCCTAGGTTGCCATTGAGACCGAGGTTATATGCGGGAGAAAAGAGGTATAGGAATGCGACGACGGCGCCTCCTGCGGCTTTGTTGGTTGAGTCCTTTGCGAATACGGCACTTCCGGTAGTGATGCTGATTAAGCATACGAGGATTGCACTGAGGGATACCAGGAACAGCGGTTTGCGACCGACTTTCTGGGGGAGGGTCGCAAAGTACAGCGCCGAGAACCATGAGAGCATCTGCTGCGTCGCGTTGATGAGGGTTTGTTGAAGACTGGTTGTCAATCCGACTGAGGTGAGGACCGGGGAGAGGTAGTACGAGATGAACGCGTTTCCGGACATTTGAGCGGTGCAGGATGCCCAAAGGATGATGAACATGCGCTTTCTGTTTCCCGGGGTCCTGAATAGCTCAAGGTAGTTTTGCGCCCAGCTGCCGCGGTCGACGCTTCGTTCGTACGCGAGCGCATTGCGGATTTCGTGGTATTCAAACTGAACGAGAAGATCTTGATCGTTTCCTTCGGCGTGGTACTTTGCTAACATGGCAAGGGCTTCCTCGTTACGATCCTTGGACACGAGCCAACGGGGACTCTCAGGCACGAACCATAGGCCTAGTAGTTGAATGAGAGAGGGTAGACCTTGAAGGGCCGATGGGATGCGCCAGGACGCGCTCGAGTCGATACGAAAAGTGCCGAACGTAGTCCAACCTGCTATGATAGCACCTAGGGCGTAGGAAGTATTGAACAGTGCCGTGGCAGTTGCTCGATGGGCAGGATGGGCAGTCTCGGTGATTAAAGGCGCACCAGATGCACCCATGAACACTGTTCCGCAGCCGAGGATACCGCGTGCCACGACGAACATGGGCAGATTCTGAGCGGCGGCCTGGAGAGCGGCTCCAAGCAGGCAAATGACGCCACCACAAGCAAGGCCGAAGCGGCGACCAAACGTGTCGCTGACGATAGAAATAAAGGGAATGGCGCAAAGTCCTCCAATGGGGTAGGCGGCGTTGAATAGGCCGAGGGTAGAGCCTTTGGGATCACCAAAGTAAAGTCGCCACTGCTCAACCGATTGAAGTCCATTCATCATGGAGCCGTCAAAACTGTATCGCACAAGAATTAGCCTCGATGGTTACAAAAACAGAACAGGATCTGAAGGGCGACTTACCCTTGCGTGAATATGGAAAGCATAGGTATCATGAGCAGCAGATTCAGTCGGCGCAAGTTTGGTGACCTCCACCATTTCTCGGTATCAATGCTGCTGACCGGCATCACCGACCTCACGGGTGCCGCTGAAGCAGATTGAGAGCGCATGCTGGCGGGATAGAAGAGCAATCGTGGTTGTAAGAAGATCTCTCAATTGGAGATGGATGCGAGGTGCTTGTCGGTATTGTCTCCAGATGGGAGATATCTCCATCTCTTATGTATTCGGCACCTGCATGATGCCCGAGAATCTGGATTCCGGGGTTCTGGGGAGGTAGAGCCTCGTGTGGGGTGGTCACTACCAAGCGTAACGCGGACACTCGGGATGGAAACTTTGTTGGAATTTGCGATTCGACCCGACTGCGGAAAGCCGGATCAAACTTTGGAGGTGAGCAAGGTGAGGCGTCGACCGCGGAAAACCGGGACGGCGCCAGTGGCGGCTGCTAGCTGCAGGAGCAACATTGGAATTTTCAACTACGGGAGACTGCCCGCACAGGCGCAGTACGCTAAGTCATACTTGTCCACGTATGCACGGCTATACTTGTATGTGCGTATTCGCTTCGCTTTCGACATTTGGGAGCAAGATCGATGTACTCAGTCAAGGTCATGTTAGCGCTGCACGAGCGTCATTTACAATTGTCATACATGCCAGTGCGGACATGGACTGCAAAGCGAAGCGATTAGACGGACACTTTGCAATGGGAGAAGGAAAAATCACCTCAATTTTGAACACGCTAGCATTGGGGAAAAAAAGTTTACGCTTAAAATTCGACGGAAATTTCTAGTCCAACATGCTCTTCTACGTGACCATCTGGGAATGTAATGTACAGCCGGATAGCTTTGTCGTAAATCTTCTCAAGATTGATCGTGATCTTGGTCCTGCTTTCTCTCTTCCAAGTAACATGAGCGACACCTGGCGCCAATACACCACCGAGTGGTACTCGAGCACTGAATTCGGGAAATAGGCCGGTTCGCGGCTTGAAGGCAATTGATTTCCATCCAGGGGCAGCGGGAGTGATTCCAGCAATCTCAGTCATGAACTCGTAGAGAGGTACGGCGCTCCAGGCATGGCAGTCGGATCGTAGGGTAACATTGTCTTCGCACCATGTGGTCATTTGTTGAGACATTTGGTGACGCCATGGTTCCCAAAAAGCGTGGAAGGTATCGTCGTAGAACGTACCCCCAACCTTTGATATTGCTCGGAGTGTGTAGATGGACATGGCCATGGATGCCTTGGTTAGATCTGGTCGTGGGAGGCCCGAAGATGTTGCATCGCCGTGATTCAGCTCGAAGCTTCGAGCGAGGAGTGTCCTGGCCTCAGTGTCTTGCACAGCACCAGCCAGTACTGCCCAAATCTGAATTTGTTCACTCAAGTCTTGTGATTTGTCGTCGTTCATCGCTAAGCCATCGGTGAAGAAACTCCCATCCCAGCAACGCTCGCGAACCGCATCAACGACAGAACGTGCCCGCGTTGCGTATTCTTTTGCAAGACCTGGTCTGCCGAGTTGTTCCACAACAGTTGCCAGGTTCTGCAATGTGTACGCGTAGAGCAGACTTGTAAAAGTCTGGTAACCAGTACGCTGCGGGGGTATACCCATCGGCTTCCATTCGGGAGCCCAATCCACGAAATCCCACGTCGTTGCTAGCTCCGTTTTGCCAGAGGAGATGAGACCTAGGCGAGAGTCCATCCGTCGAGCGAACGACTCGAGTATGCCGTCACAAGTAGCAAGGAATCGGCGTGTGGAAGACTTGTCGGCGAAATGTTCGAAGTGGTCTGTCAGCGTGCAGATCCAGAAAAGCGAGAAATGAGGTATCAGCTGCAGCTGATGAGCCGGGCTGCGACTAGCTATCAATCCAATCTCAGGCCGATAGGAGTTGTGTAATTGGACGATAGCCTGGCGGGCCATTCGATCATCAGCAGAGACAGCATAGGTAAAGAGGCACGAGCTCCTGACATCCATCGCATACTGAAGCTGCTCGTAGAAAGGGCAGTCTTCGTAGCAGTCGTGCATACAATTTTTGAGCGTCTGGACGCTGTTTTCCCACATAACTTCATACCTCTTTGCGTATGGGTTCGAAGCTGGTAGCTTGAAATCTCCAAGAACCTCTAGCGGATAGTGCGTTTCGCTCATCTCAACAGGAATCATAACCAAGTCGCTGTCGTTCGCGACGTCAATGTCCAATGATAGAAACCTCAGTGTTCGGAAATGGAAAGGGGAAAAGCTTTCGAGAATCTGTGTGTCCCGCGTGTAGCCAAGATCGAGGGCAACTTCAGCTCCTGCTTCGCCAGCAAATAGGTACTTATCCTGAGGTCCATACAATTGCTTTGAGGTGTCAGTCCGATTGCCTTTTCGACGAATGTACGGCACTTGTTCGGGCTCATCCTCATAGCACTCTGAGTACATGACCCGAAGAGCACTTCCGGCAGTCAAAGGCCGCTGAAATCGAAACGAAAGCATTGCGGTGAGATGATGCTCGGCTTCAACTTCGATGTGATGCGACGATCCAGCTGGCAAACGCAGATTCTTTCCGGAGCCGGAATATGGTAGCAGAAGATCTTCCCATTCGTTTTGTGGTACAGAACTTCGGATGTTATGTACAGCCTTGAAGGGTCTCGTGGACAGTGTGGGAATGGGAATGGCCCTTGGTGAAAGTATCCAAGGAGGTGTGAGGCCATGAGACTTTGGAAGCTCAAGGGCTTTAGCAGAGACCCATTGTAAAGATTGATTCCGATTGGCATCGATATTCTCGTACGTGTGCAGAAAATCATCTTCGGCCTGGTCAATACGAAGCACAGTAGTGCTGTCCAGAGCGCACTCCCACGCAGCATCGCTCTGCAGCCCATATGTCTTGCGCAGATGAGCATCCGCAGTCCTGACAAAGAGGCCTGGGATAGGTAGCCGTGGAAAGCTTGTTGCGTACGGCGTAGCATAGTAGAAGCGCAAAACTCTGACGCTAATGCGGTTTATGCCTGCGTTCAAGAACGGCTGCACGTCGAATTCGTCATAGAACCACATGTGCTCATCTCCTTTGACGGGCCCTGCGTGAACTAAGGTGCTATTGATGTATAATTGGTATTTGGTATCGGCCGTGATTTGGATTACGAGGGGCTCGGCGGGAACCTCTTCGAGGTGCAGCTTCTTGCGAAAGTGAACAAGACCACCCGCAGAATTCTGGCGATAGTCGTTCCAATCGGGATGCCATATCCATTCTGTGTCGAGGAGCGAAGCGTCCATGTTGTGTAGCCGAGATGTGTGTGCCTGTATTGTGAAGGAGCCACGGGTAGTTGCTCATATGAAGAATCAGTCAACATGCCTCTCTGATCGGATCGGACGCACGAAGCCATTTCGCGTCAAAACAGAGCGACGGCTACTTGTTTGTGAGCATGGTTCGGAACCACCAAAGTCGGGTTGGAATCAAAGTACCCTAGCATGCCCCGCTTGCCGAGTAGAGCGAACCAGACCATTGGCCACCTCTATCCCGGACTTCCGCGGTCCCTCCGCCACTCTGTTCACGCCATGCAGCCGCCATGCAGCCGCCATGGCTTCGTGTCCGCAGATTTCTCTTTGCTCCGATCGCACCGCTCAAGCTTCTCAAAAGCAGTTCCGAAAATACATTGGGTCTATTCTGGAGCGAGGCCTCAACGACTAGCTCTAAATCTACAAGCCAGACCACCACGTGGTTTTCTCAACCTCGAATGACGCCTGTAATGGTGTACTGACACTACTTGTGCCTGCCATGACATCGTACGTACCAGCCTCTTCAACCCATTGGTGACACTCTTCGTCCCAGAAGCTCGTCGCGTATTTTCTCTCCACTGCGACCTGTACTTCCTTCGCCCGCCCAGCTTGTACGAAAACCTTCGCGAAGCCCTTCAACTCCTTGAGCGGGCGCCTGATAGATGGCGACCTTTGCGCAACATATATCTGTACGACTTCGGACCCATCCAAGCCGCCGAGGTTGGTGAGATTTAACGTTGCCACGATGACATCGTTTCCTTCGCGCATCTTGCGTCTCAGATTGAGGTGAGAAAGTGAAAAGCTGGTGTATGATAGGCCCCACCCAAACGGCCACAGAACAGACTTCTTCACAGTCTCGTAATACCGGTAGCCGATGTAGATGTCTTCTCCATACAGAGTACGTCCGCGCTCTGATCGGTAATTAAGGTATGCTGGGTTGTCCTCAACGCGGACTGGGAACGACAGCGGAAGCTTGCCAGACGGGTTGACATCTCCGAAAAGCACATCCGCGATAGCGTTACCGGTCTCATTGCCTCCGTACCAGGCTTGAACTATGCCCGACACAGTTTCGGTCCATGACATACTCACCGGCGTGCCAGACTGCACTACCACGACCGTGCGCGGGTTTGCAGCTGCTACAGCAGCAACCAAATCATCAGTGCGGCCTGGCAGATCCATATGCGTGCGGTCGTGGCCTTCTTGCTCAAAGTCGGCATTCAGTCCAATGCAGAGCACCACCTGGTCAACGGTCTTGGCGAGCTCAGCTGCTCGACAGATCTCCTCGTCGGCGTTCAGGACCTTTGCGCCTCCAATTCGGACACCTCCACCCCCGAACGATACGACGCCGTCTGCGTCTTCAATTTTGGATGCTGCGCCACTAGCAAAGCTGACATACACTCTGTAGGTCTTCCCGGCCTCCAGGTTCTTTACGCCCGTCTCTTCGACAGTACCAACATTGAAGAAGGTTCCGCCACTCCGTTGTTTTGTTTCGTTATCGATGATGTGCTCGCCTTCAACATACATGTTGGCAGTTCCGAAGACTGCAAGGCCGAACTCGAATTCGCTCGTCTCTTCTGCTGTATAGAAACCTTCAACTTCGCCCCACCACAGATCCTCTGTAATGTCGGGGTGGTAATAGTCGGCAAAATACATATCCGTGTCAACTAGATGGATCGAGTCGACTTCTTTGCGGGTCTTGTCGGTAGGAGGGCTTGTAAAAGCTTTGAAGATGACTCCGGTTCGCCCATCAGCAGTCTTCATCTTCGGTCCAAGAACTGGGAGCATCTTGTGCGCATGGCATCCGACCGAATATATCACGTCCTGAGCTTGATTCGCGATGCCGTCGTAGGGCGTAACAGCATAGTAGGGTCTCAGTGAAGCTGAGCCCCCTCCTGAAAACACGGCAGTCTTCGCGTTCGGGCCGACGACGAGGACCTTGCGAGCTGTCAGCAAGGCTAGAGCGCTGTGTGGAGTTGCAAACCTTTTTGTCCTTTTTCAATGGAAGCACATCGTGATGATTCTTCAGGAGCACTATGCTTTGCCCAGCTACCTCTCGCAATAGAGCCGCAGTTTCAGGCGTGTCTCGCGCTTCTTCCGGTGCGTTCTCTGGGATGCCTGTTTTGGTAGCGCGTTGCACACAGTTCAGTACGGCTCTAACACGCTCGTCGATGACGTCCGGTCTGATCTTTTTAGACGTTACAGCATGGAGCAGAAGCTGACCCCGCCATCGTGTCGGGCCAGGCATCTCGAGATCGAGACCAGCATTCACTGCTTCAGACGTTGAATAAGTTCCATACCTGTCAAGGACACATTAATTAGAGCAAAACAGCGTAGTTTTTGATTCCTTGCTTACCAGTCGCTCATGACCAGGCCTTTCCAGTTCCATTCT
Organism: Ophiobolus disseminans; assembly: GCA_010093685.1. Lineage (NCBI taxonomy): Eukaryota > Fungi > Ascomycota > Dothideomycetes > Pleosporales > Phaeosphaeriaceae > Ophiobolus > Ophiobolus disseminans. The sequence continues at coordinate 334,795 of MU006235.1, read as the reverse complement.
TCTCGAAGGACTTCCTGTAAGACCCTCTTTTGTTCGCTCACATGGATTCCGTTCAGTTTGTTGTACGATGTCATGAAGGATGCTGGGTTTGCGTCTCGAACGGCAATTTGGAAAGGAAGAAGATATATCTCCCGAAGAGCACGCTCAGTAACAACTGAATCAACCGCCATCCTCTCATGTTCCTGATCATTCGCTACAAAGTGCTTGATCGCAGCCTGAATTCCAGTGTCTTGGATGCCGTTAACAATGGCCGCGGCACACAGTCCTGCGAGGACGGGGTCTTCAGAGAAGGATTCAAACCCTCTGCCTCCCAGAGGACTGCGCTGCATGTTGACGGTGGGCCCTAACAAGACGCTTGCGCCCTTGTGCCGCGCCTCTGCGCCCATTAGGTCGCCAGCGCGGCGAAGCAACTGGGTGTCCCACGTTGACGCGAGGCCAGTACCACACGGGAAGCAAGCAGCAGGAACACCATTGAAGAACCGTGTGCCACGCACACCGTTGGGCCCGTCAGAAAACCTCACAGAGGGGATCTTGAGCCGTAGGATAGCTTTTGTGTGCCAGAAATCGATGCCGGCCAGCAGATCGATCTTTTCTTTGATGCTGAGATTGTCGAGTGTTTCCTCCACATTGAATGGACTGGGCGTTGCTGGAAGGTCTCCCATGGTGTCGTGCGGTGATGATCTTCCTGGAGTAGTGTTTGGAAGAATGAGAAAATCGGACGAAGGCTGGGGCTTTCGAGGTGGCCAACATGACGGCGGTCAATGTATTGTGCACGAACTGTGGCATCGCCGGACCACGGTCGGGTCTCTGGTTCGGTGGTAGACATTCCGAAAGAGGAAGAGGTGCAGGAGGCCGAAGTGCACGTGCTCCATCGCTTGACCGAGTTCGTGCAACCCCGCCTCGGCGACAGGTCCGGTTCAGGGTGCCCTGTCATGCCTGTCATTGTGCCCGGCTTTCCGCGACGACTAAAAACTACTTTCTCCCAGTTTCTTCCCCGATTTCCGCGGACTCGACGCACCTCCATCATGTCGGACGGACGCAAGCGTCCACTTACTAGCTTGGAGAGTAGGCCTGCATACCCCCGAAAACGTGCGGCTCGAGCTTGCCTAACATGCCGTCGCCGGCGAACCAAGTGCGACAACGAACAACCCTCGTGCACATCATGCACCGCATTGCAGGTCGAGTGCGTCTATCGGGAAATCGACAAGGCAAGGTACCGACGTTCAACAATCGCCTTTATGAATATTCAGCCTGACTGACACCCTCCTGCTTAGCTTTGATCCAGCCAGCTTGGCTATACTGCAAAGGCTTGATGATCTAGAAGCTCTGTACAAGGCTGGTAATCATGGCACTGCTGCGTTGCCGGCAGCAGTTCAAGGTAATCCTTCACCAGTCCTAGAGTACGGAAGTGTCCCATCCGCAGATCTGGACTTTGAAGACAATGTCGAAACTCGATTCGTCAATGTCGAGGCCATCCTTGACTGGCCCATACTGTGTATGGATGCCTTTCGGCCGCGGCGTGGTCTTTTGAACCTGCTGCGCGCACCGAGTGGTATCATCATCCAGCGGTCCTTGCTCGCGGCGGACATGAATGTCAAGGAAGCTCTGAAGCTCCTCGATCTGTTCGTCACACATTTCCACAACTTTAATCCGGTTCTGGATATTTCAAAAGTGGAAGAGCACATTAAATTTACGGGGTTGAATGGTCTGGAGTGGGATGCATGGTCGTGTTTACTTGTATGTCACAGCCAGAATGCAACCCAAACGGTTCCTAACGCTCCCAGCTTCTCATATATGCATTAGGCTCGACTGTTAGTGACGGCGATGAGCTTCCTCCACACTCTTCAGTGAAGTTTCGCAATACCGTGGCTTTTGAACGTTCAGAAGCCTTCTTCTCAGCTGCGCAAAAGCGCATGGGCTCTCTACTCTTCGGGAGTGATCTTACTGAAGCGCAAGTCTTCTTTCTTGCTGGAGTCTACCTGATGACAACCCTACGGCCCGTCGAAGCTTGGAGAGCATTCGTTCAGGCTCTGACCTGTTGTCAGTCTCTCCAGTCACTTGCAAGCGACGCAGCACCCGAAGAAGCGCAGCTACGACAGGGAGTATATTGGACATGCTTTAAATCGGAACTGTGAGTTCAAGGCCAGCGCGTGTTAAGAACTCCTTGCTAAGGCACCTTGCAGGGAAGTTCGAATGGAGCTTGGCATAACCGAAACTAGTGTATGGAATCTCCGATATCCTGCTGCTTATCCCGAGCCTCCCAAATCTCTACGATCCGAAGGTGAGCCCGCATGGTACTTCTATCTTGCAGAGATTGCCTTGAGGAGACTTCAGACTCGGATATTAATGTCAACGTGCCGAGTGGTTCCAGCCGGGAACGCTCTACTCGAGAGATCCACTTCTGCGTTCGAATTCGAGCGGCAAGCAAATCGATGGTGAGGAATCACGCATCCTACTTCCTTCCTACTTCTGTACGCTGACCTGTTCATCCCTGTAGGGCGGAATCTCTCCCCGAGTCCCTGCAGAATAACATGGATTCAGATCAGCCCACATTATTACACGATGAGCGACCTCATTTTCGATTTATATTGAGCGGCCACCTCTTAGACTGCCTAGAGATGATATATTGGCCATTCTGCGAAGGCGCCATCCTTGGCAACCTGACTAGTGATCTTGACTGCAACATTCTTGCAGATCGAGGGTTTGAAATATGTGTTCAGCGGATCGAGGAGAATGAACCTGGTTTCTATTTCCGCCATCACGGAACTTGGTTGATGCTTAGATCATGCACAAGAAGTGCGCTTGTGCTTGTCATAGCAGCACATTCTGGGCTTGGGCAGAAAATGCCTGCTAGATGGCGAGAAGCGGTAGAGAAAGTTATACATCTGCTAAATTATTGGAAAGAAGAAGTTGCAGACGTTGAAGACAGGCTAGAGGTGCTGCAGAGCCTCGCCCTACAGTTATAGCACTCAGCTTATTTTCACGCGCGTCGACAATAACAAAATTCTAAGACTACAACTTGTCTCGCTTGATTTTATTTTGCGCCGGCGCAATGGCATATACGCTACGATTCCGATTTGGACAAAGGCTTATGGTCTCGGTATAGCACCAGCTAAGCTGACAGAAATTATATTAGGCATATGAGTCGAAGCTGAATCCGCCGATGTAGGTGAAAGCAACGGCGATATCCTGATTTAGCTAATGGACGTTCCCCGGATTTGCCCACCCTCGGGTGTTTGGAAACCCCGCACGGCCTCCGTCCTCTGGCCACGCGGAAAGCCGGAACGAGTCAAACGACATTGCGTTGCTCCATGACTCAGTGACTTGCCGACCCTTCCTCACCTTTACTTCTTGAGCTGCAAAGAAGGAATCTAGAGGCCAATACCACTCCGACTCTCTGCTTCCTTATTGTTACCTGCTGCTATAGGGACTTTCCCCGCACTGTCATCTTGTGGATGCACAACACGACAAGATCTTCGCAAAGTTCAAACTAAGTCTGTCCGCACGGCATGTAAAATTGCAACATCAACGATTTTACGAGATCGAGAGATGTCATCCTGTTTACCCTCGGCGTCTTTCTCGTACTTTCTATATGTACTGTCTTCTCCTGCCCTGATATCACTCTTATCAATCCTACTTATCCCAGTACTTCCAGTTGGTAGTGTGCAAACCTATTTTACACGAGCCAACTACGCAATGAAGTCCCCGTTCTATCTATTGTTGAGCCTTTCATCGGTGGCCGTGGACTGGCTTCCGAATGACACAGGCTTTTCTAGGTTGGCCGTCTCTGAACTCTACTGTCATGAATGCGATGCAGAGTTCAAAAAGCAGCTGTAACAGATCATCGGCAGCAGCACTTATCTCGCCAGATCTATCGCTTGAGGTAGGTCGATGTGAAAAGGAGCGGGTTCTGCTGTCGTCATCTAGTAGGTCCTCCTCTTCTGCATCTGACTCAGAGCGCTGTTCATCATCCTCTAGATATCTTTCGTACCGCGTTACATCAGTCTTTACTTATACCTCCCCTTCCATCCTTCTCGTGAATAACATCGCCTTGTATCAACAAACAATGCCTACGCATATCCTAGGCTTTAGTCCTCGTCCCCACTGCACACCCGCAATCCCACCGATATCTGAAGTGTCGACGAGCCGCCTGCATATAGCTTTGTTGTGCCTACGTAGCAAAACAGGTTCAATGCTTTCCGTCGAGGCGGTAGATACCCTTGTGAGGTTGTCAGTAGTGGTGCTGTCGTGACTAGTCGTGATCGAAAGACCCTGCATGGCAGGAGTGCTCTTCACTGATCTCGGTACCTGACGCTATTTTTTCGAAGTAGCCCAGATTTACACTAATCAGCAAGAATAACAACCAAATAAGCAGTGTCTATAGTTTCTTGAATTGGCCGAACTTGGGTTGGAACCACTCCAGTAATAACAGAAGTCGGCACCTGTATTACGACAGAAAGAACCAGACTGACTCCGAAACAACGGGATCGTACTCCGGTGAGGGGGTGCTTTTGCTCTTCTCATTTGGTATGATGCAAAACACGTCGAAACGCCGCAGTGCGCTTTCGCATGACTTGGTCTTGCGTTCGAAAGTGTTTAGAAAGCCAGGAACAAGCGTAGTTTTGTTGGTGGGAGCATGCTGACGAAATCAGTGCAAGCGAATCTTGCTACAACGACATCGTTAGTCGACGACAAGAGAGTTTCGAGTGCTAGGTGTCGGTACCAATAGAAGTCAATAAGCGCCTAGAAACCCGAGTAACTGTTCCCCGAAACGCGACATATGTTCCGACCCGGCTGAAAATTGAGATGGCTGTCATTGGCGCCGTTGTATCAGCTCCGACTGTAAGCTTTGAGAGAAAGCAGGGCTCCTTTCGTGTTGTGGCCGGAAATCGTCGCACGTACAACATGGTGCATAGGCGGATTTCGTCGATTCTGGTAGTGATTTATATGAGTTATAACTATGTGAGATGTATATGTTATGTGACATAAATATAAAACATGTTAAGTTGCCGATATATCAGAGATCAAAGGATGCGCGTTGAAGTAGGGGGGGTTCATTAGGTCCAATAGGACCAGAGAAAGGTAGTGTAATAGGACCAGAGAAAGGTAGTTCAATAGAACTAGAGAAAGTGTTTCCATACTGTGACCCGAGCGAATCGAGTACAGGGTCCAATAAGACCAAAGCAAGGCAGTCCAAGAGACTAGAGCAAGGCAGTCAATGAGACCAGAGCAAAGCGGTTAATGAAACCAGAGCAAGGTAGTCAATGAGACTAGAGTACGGCAGTCTAATAAGACTAGAGAAAGTGTTTCCATACTGTAACCCGAGCGAATTGAGTACAGGGTCTGTTGAGACCAGAGAAATTTAGTCCAATAGGACCAGAGAAAGTTGACCAAAAGGTGGTGCGAGAGGTTTCGGCGGGCGCGCGATGAGAATGGCGGGGTCGCCTGTGGACATGCCAAGGAGCTAACTAGATACGGCTCGCGCACGCTGCCACTCGCCATCACGGTTCAACACAAACTCTACTTCCATGAGATTGTAAAATAAAGTAGTAGCATGAGAGTTGAAAGCTTCAAATAACATGCAAATATATATCCCATGCAAAGACTGCCCGAAAGAAGAGAATTCGGATGTTCTCCAAGCAGAGAGTCTGTCCCACGTGATGCTGCGACATTAGCGTGTTGGCCTCAAATCGCGGGTTTTCGAATCGCTCCCGAGGTCCCTTTTACGCGAACCACAGTGAAGGAGAACATAGTACCTTGTTCACGCAAACGATTATGCACTGCTTCTAGTATACTACACGAGAATCGAGTCTTGCTCTTCAAGACCCTACTACACACGGTCTTCGCGCGCCAGTACCTAGGTATTCCAGGTTTGTTCAACGACCGCGAACAAACCAAACGCTGATCAGACGGCAGTACCAACGTCCTCGCACTTACTGCTCTAGATTAGGTTCTAATGCATGCCGAAGAGACGATGTTGGATATGCCTGTTACGAGCTGAACAATGTCGCAGCTTTTTGTGCTGACACGAGTGCCTTGCAGCTGCGCAGCCATTGCACTGCCTGTGTGCCCTCGCAGCAGTATCACAGGTCGATTGCTATTCTGATAGCAATCCGTATATATTCAGGAGATACTTGCAGAATTGCCTTACGTGCTGCGCCACACTCGTGAAAGTGGTTCGAGTCATAGTTGAGAGACAGATTTGACCAAAATGTCCGTCATGGAGTCAAGCAATTCTCAAACCCTCACTTCTCAACCAGCTATGGCGAACTCGGCCGCGTCCACGCTCTATCCCAAGATCACGACTCACATCAACGAGGTGGTCGCCATCTTGAGAAAAGCTAACTGCGACGCTGGAAATCCAGAGAAAAATGTCATCCTGGACCCAATCCCAATCGTTGGCACAGTCAAGCTACACGGAACGCACGCGGACATGCTCATCTACAGCGACAATCGCATCGTCTTCCAATCACGTGGTGTCGTCGGACTGCAACCCACCAAAGACAATGCAGGCTTTGCGGCAGCCATGTCACCCAAGACCAAAGCTCTTCTCCGATTGCGCGACCTTTTCACAGCTTGCTATACACAGCTGGACCCTGACACGCCCATCGATCCCACCCATCCAGTCCTCATAGCCGGCGAATGGATAGGCGAAAAGATCCAAAAAGATGTAGCCATCACTCACCTCTCCAAGCGCTTCGTCATCATATCCATCAATATCAACGGGCAATGGCAAAAAGACAGCGACTATAGCGCTATCGCCTTACCCAACCACGCCATCTACAATATCTCCCGCGCCGGCGTGTTCAACCACATTCTGTACCCTGAGAATATCCAGCACACCGCCAACGAACTTGAAGCCCTCGCTGAGGAAGTCGCCAAACACTGTCCCTTTGCAGCAACGTTCAACCTCGCCGGCGAGGGCGAAGGCATCGTTTGGAAACCCGCATTCGCACCGCATAACGCTAATCCAGCACTCTGGTTCAAGACTAAAGGCGGACGCTTTAAACCTACATTCGCGCCTGCGCCGCGCCAATCCTCCGAGCACGCGCAGCAAATGCGTAAAGCTGCTGCTGCGGTCGCACGCATCTGGACATCGCAGCAGCGCCTCGAGCAAGGTCTGGAATACTTGACTGAGCGCCATGTACAGCGGAATTTGCAGGGTCTGGGCGCGTTTTTGAAGTGGGTGCAGAACGATGTGCTGGTGGAGGAGAAGGGGTGTATTAATGAGCATGGGGTTGACGTGCAGACGTTGAAGATTGAGATTGCGAAAATTGCGAAAACGTGGTATTTAGAAAGGATGGAGGGGTAGAGGTGGATTAGGAAGGTGGACGGGTGGGTGAGGATGTCACTGGGGAGGAGATGGGTGTTGGGATGACACTATCTGGGTAGCTTTCTTTGGTGTGCGTGTGAAGGGTCATGTTGGTGTTGGAGTATGGCGTATGGATGATCAGAATTATATATAGAAGAATGGGGGTAGTTTCCTCTCAATAGTATATGCATTCCGTAGAAGTTATAGCAATGTAGTAATCCATTCTCAGTCCAGCAGGGTGGAAATTTCCTCCCTTGGGCACTCGCTGATGAGCGGCAATGAATAAGGCATCCATATGTCTTTGCTGATTTGTTGGATGTCGGGACGAACCTCGGGAAGACATGCAGACATGCAGACATGTACTTGATTTGTCGATGACTCTAGACCCGTTCGAGCGATGTTCTGCGAGGCACACGACATGTACGAACTGCGAAGTTTGTGAGAAATCATACACGGCCGGGGCGCAACACCCTGAGGATAGACAGGCAGAGGTATCAGCTGGCGCCATCGTGAACATGTAGGACGCTGCGGGTTTGAAATTGAGATGCAATCACGAAGAACTTGAATGGATTTCCAGACTAAAAGTATCCTCACATTGTGATTAAGTTAATTGACTTCCCCAGAGCCATTGGAGCAGGGATGCAGCCTGCCACGGAAGCGCGCGGAGCTTGATCCAAACAAGCCTCAGCGCCGCATTCCCCGCGCATCGCAGCACTCGACCCGCCACCAATCCCGCGGCGCAAACACATAAAGACACACACCCTCGCCCCTCGCATGACGCCGTCACCATCCCAAGTCGCTCGAGCGGGGCCGCGTCGCGGAGAAGACGCACCCACTGCACCTCAGCGTCGCAATTGCAATTGCAATTCCAATCGCAATTCCACACCCTCACTATGAAAGCCAAACTCCTCACCCTCCTCCCCGGCATGCGCTGGATCCCACACGACATTCCCTCACAAGACTCCGCCAAACCCAAACACAAATCCAAATCGCGCAACCCCTTCTCCTCAAAACACGCCGCCGCGCCACACGGTGCGCTCCGTGCGCGCAAATCCAACATCAGCTTAACATCTGAGCCCGACGCGGAGCTAGACGCGCGCACGCATGCGCAAGGCCAGAGCATGTTTTTCGCAGCGTTGCCGCTCGAGATACGGCGCATGGTGTACGAGTACGTCATGGGGTGTGAGACTGTGCATCTGACCATGGGCATGAAGAAGCGGTTCGGGCATTTTGTGTGCGAGGACCAGTGTAGCGGGGAGAAAGAGTGTGGGTGTCGGGTTTTGGTTGGGGGGCGTGAGGGGGGGAGGTTGGATGGGGGGAGTGTGAGGGTGCTGTGTGTGTGTAGGAGGATGTAAGTACATTCCACTCCACTCCATTCCGACTTGCCTTGGATGATAGTGCAAGTGCTAACGTTGATGATAGGTACTCGGAATCCATACCCCACCTCTACCGCGCACACACTTTCTCCCTCCTCCACCTAACACACCTTCTTTACCTACCCTCCCGCCTCCCCCAACAGCGCATCAACACCATCCGCACGCTGCGCCTCCGCTGGGCCATACGCGCGCTACCCTACCTCCGCCGCGGACCCACGCAGCGCCTGGCGTACCGCGAAGACACAGCGAATTGGGAGCGCGGGTGGGGTATACTAGCGGGCATGGAGGGGCTGCGGGACTTGTATGTGGTGTTGGTGGACCCGAGTCCACAGGGCATGTGGGAGAGGAATTGGGTCAAATTGGAGGAGCGGCTGTTGGAACCGGTGAAGGGCGTGGTAAGGCCGAGGTGGTTTGAGGTTGTGTTGCCGTTTGCGAGTTGTAGGCTGGATTGGGATATGGGAGAGAGTGCGGTGGTGTTGAGGAAGCCTGTGGAAGGGGAGGACGAGTGAGTGTGTGGACTGGCTTGTTCTGCTATCTAAAGCTCAACAAGAAGCCTGTCTATCCCTCGAAGCTCCCTGTAAGTTAGAAAGAGTCTTGAATGTGTTGTGAGCACAGAAAGGTCTTCGTAAACTGCGACACAAGCAGTCGCAACACCTGGTTGGGTCAGAAGAACCATGACTGCCGTAAGATGGGTATGTATAACATTACTTATTCATAACCTTGTTAAATCCATCCTCATCACTTCATATTCTATCAACCCCATTTCTTCCAACGCTACCCATCTCACAACCCAAAACAATTCGCGTAATACGTAACCGTCGCCGGCCAATCCGAAAACATGGCCTTAATCCCCACCTTCTGCGCAAGCACATCAAGCACAGTATACATATCCCCATCATTATACGTCACATTCGCCACATACTGGTAATAATACCCCCCGCCCTCAATCTGCAACCACCCAGAGCGCTCAAAGCTCCACGCCACAAGCTCTAAGCCCGCCTTCTTCGCCGCAACGGCGTACTCGGACGGCACGATTTCGTTGTTTACGACTTTGGTCAGCGCGAACATTGCGGGCGCGAGGATCTTGACGCCGCGCGCTGCGAGGTCGGGGATGCTGGCTGTCGCGTTTAAGTAGCCGGCGGGTGTGTCGACGCGCTCGTCGAGGTAGACGGCTTGTTTGCCAAAGGCAGGCGCGTTCTTGATCCAGTAGAAGATGTCGTCTGGGACGAAGGACTGCAGCCAGACGCGGCTTGCATCAACCTTCTTAGCCACGAAGGCGTTGACGAGGTCTTGGGCGTACTGCTGCTGGGTGTAGCCGTTGAAAGGCATGGGTACTTCAGGTGCTTTTAGTTCGGGGGTGAATTTGAGGCCCCAGCCGTCGACGAGGTCGATGTAGCTGTTGAGCGTCATGAGTTTGGGGCAGCCGCTGGCGTACAGGTCGGTGCGGAAGTAGGGTGTGCCGTCCATGTAGGAGAGAGCTGTGGTGCCATTGGGGTTGAAGCCGTCCATTTTGCCGCACAGTGAGGTGAACTCTGTGAGCGTGAGGTCGCTCGTGCAGCACTTTGCCGAAGCTGCTGTGCCATTTGCATACGGCTTGAACGGTGTTGAGCACTTTGCAGCCAAAGTCGTGTTGAGGATGTTTGTTGTGGTGTGCAAGTCGCATTGGGCGTGGCGGCACACGAGCTGTTTATCTTTCGTGAAGGCGACATCGCACTCAATGACACCTGCACCCTGACGATGCGCAGCCTTGTAGGCTCCCAGAGTGTGTTCTGGGAATTGAAGCGGTGCGCCTCGATGGCTGAAGACAAACTCGCTGGTCTTAAACTCCTGCTCGGAGCAGCTCTCAAGCTTCTTCTTCAGTGGGCCCTCGTCCATGTTATCAACGAGGTAGTAGGGCCGAACGCCGACCTGCACGTTGAACTTTTTATGTTCATGACCATAAGTTCGAGGCTCAACGGCTGGAACCGCAGCCGCAGAGGCGAGCCCAAGAAGGACGGACGAAGCAATGAACGAGCGCATCGTGAAAGAAGATCAATTGACAATTGGAAAAGCGAGCTTGAGCTTCAACGACAGGAAGGCTGGGGAACGAGACTGCTCCTGCAGGGCTTGCAGGTCGAAGGGCCGTTTGCCTTTTTATCTGCACTCAGGTTACTCTATCTCACCTCGATATGTCGTCGGTCGCCGGCCTTGCAGCAAGCCTTGGGGGCCACACGGCTGAAGATCCATGATGATTCTGGAGCTGGACACCATGCATGCTGCATGGCTATCGCACGTGGGTCAAGCTACCCTGACGACAGTTCTCGCAAGCATCGAGGCTGGTGGGAGGATGATGAGCGTGGAAGGGAAGAGCTGTACAAGCAAGGTTAGACTGCCACGTGCCAAGATGTGGGCTGCATGTCACGTTGATCGTCCGAGCGCTGACATTCGCTGATAATGTATAGCCGGCGACCAGCCGATGGGGAACCTGCCGAGATGAGCTTAAGTGTAACCTGGGCGCGGGATCCTAGAGTCTGGACGCCATCGTCAGGACCTGCATCAGGTATTGCAACAATTCGTGTCCCAGCGCACAACGTCCTCTCTATCCTCACGCCCCTATCTAATTGTTCCTATGTCTTTATTGCTTCCGCAAGTCGAAGGGCGTGGTTCAGAAAACAAAAATTTGTACAATCTGATTGGCCGAAAGAATCTCAACGCTCATTGGCTCAAGGGGGGGCGGCATTTTTACATAAGCAACCTTACGGATCATGTGACAAACACCAAAACCCAAACAGCCTGCCGCAGGCGCTACGGGGTTTGGGGTGTCCCCAACCGCCGGAGGTGTCGTCAATCTATACGCACAACTTACACACTATACCTATCTACCTCAACCTAATAAATCTTGCACAATGCGCCCGCTGCAGGCGCAACAATACCTAAAAGCGCGAGTTCATGTACCGTGGACATCAAGCTTGCACTCAAACGCAGTTTTTATTAGTGCTAGCCTACGCTATCACTGTACACAAGAGCCAAGGACTGTCTCTTAACAAGGCTGTTCTTAACATTACTAACCGCAAGTTTGTGCCTAGCTTAACGTATGTTGCTGTATCTCGCGTTTGATCGCTTAGTGGCCTTATGTTTGAAGAAGAGTTCAATTTCTCCCGCTTCAAACCTCGCAAGTTAAAGACTAAGCAAATGAGACACAAGGACACAATTAGGCGATAAGCGCAGGAGATTTTAGCTGATATTCAACTGTTTTGCTGTTACGAACAAAGGTCAGGACGTATCGATTGTTCGGGTGAGGACAATCAGCCCGCCCGAAGTGGGGCAGTGCAACCACGTCACGTGACTATCATCGCGCCAAGGCCGACCATCCCACGATGGCACGCAGGTATATAGATACCCGTGATGAGCTCCTACAGCTCATCGTGTTCAACTCAATACAGCGATCTTGATACAGCCTTCCTAGCAACCCTAATCTCTGTAGTGATCCATCGTGACTACTCTCTCTGTTCTCCCGGTTAGAGCTGTCGCAACCCCCCTCTGCTTGTCCATCTGCGAAACCCAACTGTTCGATAGCCCTAAGGTTCCTGCTCATATGAGCATGTACCCGGCTATCTAGCCTATTTGGGCTTAGCCTGTTTCCATCTCCATATGCTCCTACTCTGTACCGTAGCTCAACACAATACAACACGTACCTCTTCCGTATAGTTCATCACCAACCCTTGTGCCTCAGAACACCAGAGATATCCTCTCTACTTCCGAGTACCCTTCACATTTACATTAAGGTTGAAGGCAATAGCAATAGCGATAGTGACAATAACAAGGACTTACCGCTTGCACTAGCTAGTGGCTTTCATAGTAGATCGTTCTTCAACTTGCTGCTGCGTCCATCTTCTCCAGGCTGTGGCTTTAGCTCTCAGTTCCTGTCAGAGACGTTTGATGCTTAGGACGTTAGCATAAGCGGCATGGCGGCTCCTCCGAGTGGCAACAACGATGTGGATATAGGAGAGGCTGGTCAAATTGGTCCACCACCACCACCACCGCTACCAGGACAACGTGCGCCGCCTGCAATGTCGGTAGTAGCGTATCCCAATTACTAGCTTATAGATGAGAGTTTGCAGTGCAACCCATACTTCAACTGCTTTAGTTGTGACCTTGCCTAGCCTATAGATTGTTAGTTTGAGCCCTACTAAGTGTGCACCTTCTGCCACAACAATATTGCAGATGCCTTAAGGGAGCGATGGTGTATAGGTTGCAATCGTTATTGGCCTGAGTTGTTGTTCTTCACAGCAACCAATAACGTCAACATGAACGTGTGGTGTTAGTGTGGTTAGTTCCAGAGTATTGGTGGAGCATAGATGGATATGGTGAGCATGGGGATCAGTGAATAGATCGATAGGATCAATGGGATCAATGAGATCAACAGATGGAGATGATCATGTAACTTGGTTTGCAAAGTAGCATGAACAAAAAGCAATTAATGATCAATATCAGCTTCAGCCACACTAACTTCAGCTAACACTTTGGCTGAAAGCTTCCTGAGGAAGTACCATCAGTCGTAAACGCTAAAACCAAACTCTTTACGCCTGACAGATCTACGTTAATACTGTGAGGATAAATAGACTTGGTGTAGAATCTGAACAATGGGACACAAATATTTGCCGCACCAGGCGGCATGGAACCTACCTAACCACACTGGGCACACCAGTTATTCCCTAGAGAGGATGACTTGCTGCTACAACGCTCATTTGTTACGTGCAGTACCTAGGCAGTACTAGTAGTTCGTACGGCGAGGACTAAGACGTGTAGCTTCAAGTCTCTCATACTCAACACCCAACCACATGTACCATTCGGGATCTCTCCTTCGCGTGTCCTGCATGATATAAAGCAAGACACGTCTTACGATCCAGATCTAGAATGTGTCGAGCTCTGTACTAAGCTAGTGTTATCAGCGCAGCTCAACCCGTATCGCAAACTTGGTAGCAACTCCTTTGGCAAGCACAACATCTAACTCCACCTCCAAATCTATACAAATCTATCTAGATCTATCCAGGACCACTTGCCGCCCGATGGATCGAAATTCCAGCACATTAGCTTCGTTTCAAATCAGATGGGATGATACCAGAGACATTGTTAGAAGTTCCAGACGCATTGACATTTTCTATGACAGCAAATCAGTCCACCACGCTCACCGTGCGATCAGGGCATGTCAGGAGACTGCTGCTCCTCTGATGACCTGAAAACGCATCTCGAAGGACCAACATCCAAGTCTGTGGTGCATCTGCGATTCGGCAAGACAACCACGAAGTGGCGTGGTGCGGTTACGGTCTTGACTGCCGCAAGAAGTTCCACCTCTTTTTCCTTCCACATCTTTTTATAGCCCTCGTCAAAGCTCAAAAGTCGATACTCAAGAACGACATGCAACTTCCGCAAACCGGTCATTCTGCTCAATGAATCCCAGGATCTTAGCCAAGGCTCCATGCTTGGAGACAGCCAGTCCAACATGAAGACGAAAGGGGCGATGTCGAGAAACCAGTGGAAGCGCAGGTCTCGGATCTGGGATAGTCGTTGGGGAAGGAAGTAATGTGAGAGATAATTGACCGTCGTGAGTTCGTCTCCTTCGGTTGTGAGTGAGAAGGTGTTGGCTGAGTAGAGAAATTCAATGGCTTCATCGTATCTGGAGGGTCATCAGTAACGTTTGAGTGTATTTTCGAATTGACATACACCAGCCGGCAGGTCCTCAGCAAACCGAGGCCAAATGATAGACTCTTCTCGGAGATGGGATCAAAGTAAAAGCACGTGCATTCCTCACGCGGACACTGCTTCGCCCTCGGTCTTCCTTTTTCCGACTGGAGATGAATCGTTACACCTCCAAGGGCGCGTTCGTATATCATCCTCCGTACCTCCAGAGGCAGCTTAGTCATTAACTGGGATTGAGGCTGATCCAGCGTGATTTGGTTCTCCTGGTATGCAACAAGTGGCAAACTGAGTGCTCGTGGTCGAGGAGCCGGAAATTGAGGTTGTTCGTGTGCCTTGCGCCGGCCTGTGTGTCTGCGGTTTGATCGACGTGCTGGTAAGCAAAGTAACACGCAACACAGGCACGGAGCGCAAGCGGTCCATATAACGCATTTGCAGGTTTGCCACGCCACCTTCTTCAGACACTTTCCAATTTTGTCGCCGGCCTTCTTGAGGCGCGCCCGAATCTGTTCGTTCTTCATGTCATGTCGTCCGCTGCGAATCTTTTAGGGAATGTTGATGGAGGTTGACTTGAGATGAATGACGCATGTGGAACCAGGCGCCAGGCTGAGGGGCCGTGGCGCGGCTGGTTCGGCCAATCACGACCCAAATACTTCGGTAGCTGCGAGGGCTCATCTCGCGAACCCAAACTCTCTCTAGACTGTACTTGCTATGCATGGTCTGAATGTGCAAATAGTTGTGTGCCAACACAGCGTCCCGGCTATTCTCAGAGCTCTTTGAAGGACTGTCAAATATTCAAAACAGTTGCGACGATATATACAGGCTACCTACCTACCTTGGATCAAGAACTTTGAAAGTACTGCAGCACATGGCGACAGCGGATTTAAGGCTCGCACACTCATCGGGCCTGAAAGATCCCCCAAGATGCCCAAGGATTCCAGGTCATAACCCGCGCGGCAACTAGTATTCCAAGGTTGTGAATGCCAACCATCTGGTATCCACCACAATTCGCCCACCAAAGGTAGAGCAGCGCGCGCCTCATGCTGATTCCGACTCCGTTAGCCAAGACCTTGCCGTGGATGACGAGCGGGTTTGGACGCCTGAAGAGTATTACCAATTGAGCTTGGCAAATATAACTCGCAACAACATTCCCGATTTCGGTAAAAGTCTAGCGAAACACATCGAGGGAAGAGAAGTGGGTAAAGATTAGAGCGATTATATAAAGCTGGGTAGCGCTGCCCTCCAGCAGTATCCTCATCTTTAGATCTCGACTTCCAAAGACTTCAACACAATTTCTAATCCTTGATGACTATTTCCAAGATGTCATCACTCCAGTATTTCGACTACGAGGGATTCGGCGAGCGTTCTAAGAGAGATCTCAACTACAGCCAGGCGGTCCGCATTGACAATAGGATCGAAATCTCCGGCCAAGGTTCGTCAACACGACGGCCATCTCATGATAATCCGCTGATTCGAACAGGCGGTTGGGACCGCATTACCGAAGAGTACCCGAAAGATCTCGGTGATGAGGTTGATCAAGCATTTGATAACATCGAGCACGCACTGAAACAGGCGGGAGGAACGGGGTTGGACCAAGTCTACAAGCTGAGGGTCTACATCACAGAGTCTATGGAAACAAGCTTCGAACCTTTGATTCGAAACTTGAAGGGCCGAGCAGGATTCAAGAATCATGGTCCGCTGCTTACTGTGGTGCAGGTAAAGGGGTTGTACAGCGTTATGAGGATTGAGATCGAGGCTGAGGCTTTCTTGGGTTAGGATAAGTCAGAGTTCAAGCAGCAGCATTTGAATGTGTTTGCATCGCTTGCTTACGTCCAACACTTTTGTTCACAATCACTGTCACGGAATGTCATTCAATCTTCAAACAACAGCTGCGCACATCTCGCGCAAATGAGACACTCTTCATCCGCTGTCCATATTCATGCGCAAATTCATGTTACCAAGTACCTTCAATATACTGATTCTCAGTCAGCGTACCCATAAAACCTCGCTCGCGCATAGCTTTCTTTCTTCAAAACAATCTGCATCTCCTCTACAACTTACTGCAGCACACAATATCACAACAACATATCAATTTTCATACATACAATACACACACACAACCTCTCAACAACAAAACCAACAATGTACGGAGCTTATGGACGCCACCCTAGTGGTCCAGGTCGACAAGGCCCTGGTGGACGAGGTGGACGCTTTCCCGGCATGGAAGAGAGGGGAAACTACCCCGGCATGGAAGAGGGCGGATACTATTCCGGCGGCATGTTTGGCATGAACGGTCGCGGTCAGGGTCGTGGCCGCGGAGGAGGTGGTCGAGGAGGCTGGCCTAGTCGCGATTCACCCAACATGATGCCTGGCTATCCAGGCATGGGAGGAGGAGAAGGAGAGAGGCCGTACTGAGGCATACACCCAGACATGATGCACCCCGACATGATGCCTGGTGGATACGGCGATGGTCATCCTGCCAGGAGGCCCGAAGGGAGCATGTTCCCAATGGGGTTTGAGGGATTGTGTAGATATAATAGCCCAGACGATCACTAAGACTCAGACTCCGAGGACGAAGAATGTCCGTACGGCGGCGGTTTCGATGGAAGTCCTGGCGGTTATGGAGGCTTTGATGGTGGTCCCATGGGAGGTATGGGAGGTATGGGCGGCATGGGTGGTGGGTACGGAGGATTTGGTCGTCGGAGGTATTGAGTGATGGAGGCGCAAAGTGGCGTTGAGAGTTCGTTTTATATATTGGTCAAGATATAATTTCTTTTGTGAGTCTACCTTAATGTTTGTCTCGCGACTAATACCGCCCTAAGTTCAATGTGTAAGACACTGTTCCAGCGTGAGACGGTCATGACTATCAAGTAAATAGTTGAGGTTTCGTTCTCCCCATGCCATTAATTTTTGTTGCGCGATTCACTCACGTATGTCGCGTCCCTGACTTCATTCACACAGTCTCGCAAGCTCTTAAGTACTCTTTTCCCTCGCTCCCAGTGTCGCCCTCCCCGTTTATACCCATACCCACAACCTTCTTCAACTACACCGCAAATACACCAACATACAACAAACACACTCATCACACGTACAAACCACCATGTCTCAGTCCAACAACCATCTTGAGTCCTGGCGTTACGTCACGGGCATCGGCCATGGCGGCGCATGGGGCGCTTCGTCAACAACTCTCCCTTCGGACGGCACGGTGTCTATCCCTTCGTCTCCGTGGTCTGTTAAGTCAGTTCCCGACATCGTCACACCAACCAAACCCACTACAGCTACTGCCAATGTCACTCCTCCTTCGCTGAATGCAAAGGCACCAACTTTTGTCCCTGGCGGTTTCTACATGCCCACTGGCAATCCTTAGATGAAGCTGGAGATTTCGTTTCTTTCGCTCCCATGCGTCAAGTGGGTGACGAAAGTTCACAGATAGCTCCCAGGCTTCAATTGTAGCATTGGGAACATAGCTTTTCACCACCTCGGTGTGATACTGTAATGATATGTTCCTTGCAGGTGAACCAGAATGTTGGGCCCATACTGGAGCCGATTCGTGCCTGTCATCCTTACCAACGCTTTCTGTGAAGTACCGCTCCCGATTGTTTGCGCAAGCAGCGCCCGTGATGTTCGCCTCATGAGCTCAAAAACACCTTATCCATGCCTCACATGTAGCTACGCAACAGCAGGAAACCCTGATAACAAAGGAGATATCGACACTTAATAATAAGAACTAACACCAGAAAATCGCTTCGATGAATTGAATGAGTGTTCTGAAAAATAATCCTGTCTATCCTAAAAGTCTTTCGAGAAAGTCAAACACACCATAACAAAACCTTGAGGATATTCAGACTTCGTTTTCACCGTGACACTCGTCTTTTCAGGCTGACGTGCGACCATCCTGCCACAGGGCCTACATCATCTCCAGCTCCAAATAATGAGCCTCCTCGCATATCCTTATCCTCGCATTAAGCGCTCATCGACTGATCTGGTCGACGAATGACGATATTCCAACTCTTGACTACTCCATCTCTACCTTCTGCATTTCTCTCGTCGTGTGGCTTTTGGCCTCTTATAGAAACACACACCCGTCAGCACATCCTGCTCATCGAGCCATTTTTCTACTTCCCACGCATGACGGCCAGCCTCGCGCAAGGCAAGCTCCACGCCGAAGCCCGTGGGACTTTGTGGGAAAGCACGCCAATCTAATCTCCATCTCTTCATCGCCGGATACTCCTCAAATGGGTGCCATTGACCAATCTCCCTAGCAAGATTGGTAGATGCTTGATGGAACATGAACTTGGGCCTCTTGGCATTCTCACACTCCACACAATCGTGGAAAGTGACGGTGAAGGTATCGAAGTGGAAGTACTTGAAACTCAGAAACGGGTCCTTTTTGGCAAACATGTTCGGCATCCTGGGCCGCGAGACTGTAAGGTTGCGCCATCCGAAAAGAGTTGTGGGGGGCGTGTAGATGATCTCATCGCCATTGTTGCGTATCCTGGCGGATATGCCATGTATACTTTTCGCAATGCGCTTGCACACCTCGGGCTCGAGCTCAGTTCGAATAGCTTTGCAGCAGAATAACAGACCCGAATACTCTTTCGATGGAACTGTGAGTGGATCCACTGTAATGATGAAGCTACATACGTACAGACGCAACTCTACGGGGAGTTTGAGAAGTACGTTCATGATATCGTGGTTGGGAGTGTGGGTGTGATGAGGCGAAGCCGACATTTGGACGTACCTAGGTAGCTGGAGCGGTCCCACTTATCACGTGCTCACCCGTTGGCTCGGAACGTTCCGCCTGGAGCTTCAAACTCCAAGCACCCACCAAAGCTTGAACTACACCACCACTCATGCCGTCATCGGACTATACGACCGCGGTCGGCGGTGGCCTCAAACTCAAGGGCTCTGGCATCGACAAGAAGAAGAAGAAAAAGAAGCCTAAGCCGACCGAATCCCCCGCAGAATCTTCAAAGCCCTCCAGCGACATCGCAAAGCCGCCAACACCCGGCGACGATGGCGTGAAGTCACCTTCACACACACCAGGGCGTGCCTTGTCACCTGACATCGCCGAACAGTCCATCAAAGAGGGCGGCGGGCGGAGGAAGACGGAAGCCGAGAGACGACACGATGAGACGCGCCGCAAGAGATTGGAGGAGCGCATGAAGCGCGATGGGGTCAAAACACACAAGGAGAAGGTGGAGGAGCTGAACAAGTACTTGAGCGGTCTCAGCGAACATCACGACATGCCTAAAATCGGACCTGGCTAAGACGACGGGGTTGTACACCATACTCCACGATGCACCATCACACACACGCACAGCACCACTCCGATATATTTGCATAGCATGACGAAAAGCTGCACAGCTGCTCCAGCTGTTGCACACATGGTACTCTGCGAGGAGATGGAAAAGCATTTTATACAACCCATCCGCGAGGTATCAATCGGCTGTTCAATCGCAACAGAAGCATGATGTTGGGATCGAGGGCTCAATCAACATCAAATGACCACTATTGGTCAGTCATACGCCAGCAAGTCCGCCTATGGAGAATGAAATCACTGAATATCACGATCATAGTCTTTTGATGCCATTAGTCCGTAGATCAAGGCTCCAGAAGCACGTTGATCAATGATGTGCACCGCCAACGCTGATCAGGTTGCACTTCACCACTTCGATCTTTGAGTGCCATCGATCAAAACTACCAAATTTCGACACGTGTTACCTCTCCACATGCTGCTTCCCCAGAAACCAGCCGGGGATGTCTCCGCCATTGAAGTTCCGCCCCCGCTCCGCTCTAGCCCTGCAATCCAGCCTCTTTGCCTTGAGAATGAGGCTCAGCTATACAACGTATGGAGCGTGAATGTTCAAGGTGGATCTAACTGCAAGCTACAGCTAAGGCGTGTAGAGAGCTAATCGTTCTGCTTACGTTACATGAAATGAAGCCCTCTCTCATGAACAGGGAAACTCCGCAATTGGACTAAACAAGGCCAGACCTAATGTTCTGGAAGTCAGATCGAAGGCTGGATCACCGAACAAAGTCCTCAGGCATACAGCACGAATGGTACTTGGTGGGGGCAAAATCGCGCTCCGGCTGTTCCGTATGCGCTATGCGTCCATGGCTGACGTTTTGCGCGATATCTTCGCACACGCCCACGCACTCCCCGAAGATAAGAGCGAGACATCTTCTGCACATTTAGGAAGGTAATCGTGTACGCCATTATGCTGATGAGGCTTAAAGCGGGCCGAGTTTACCCCCATGAGCTACACTGTCCTGGACTGGTGGCTGAATGCCTGACGTCGTGAGATTCTTCGCGCATATCCGTGATTGTGGAGTCGTGGCGTACGTGTGGCGGGCAGTGCTGACGTACCTAGGGATGTTCACGTTCACCAAGTGCTGCAAGAAGTCGCATCCCACAGCTGGACGATACAATGGGAAGCCTGTAGAAACATTGAGGAAACGACTTTGAGGATAGACAGATTTTTGTAAGGCTAAGACATCAATCATTGCAACATCCGGAGGGTTTGTCGGTAGCGATACCATCATGATAATAATCCCGCGTTGAGATCTACAGGCATCATATTCGAGACTCTGCTATCGGCCCTATTACTACTCAGCATACTGGCCGAGTGATGGCTCCGCGATCCTGTGGTGAGATATCGTTGAAAATGTGCGCGATTCTACCTAATCTCATTGTGTCAAGCAACTAGACTTCGTACCGCCCACAGCGAGTACTTCCAAGGTTGAACGCGGCTTTCTCGCAAAGTAAAGGGAGCATTCCAGAAGGATTGCTTGCATATGCACATGCACTCAACTGGCATGCTGCGCCGCAAGCTTAGCGGGTGTATGTATCGATCGTATTTAGTCGTGACAGCGGTAAGACACGGCCTTGTCCTCAACGAAGTAAGTTTGGACGCGGTGTTAACCAAATTGGAAGTACATAGTGAGCTTGTCTCGAGGGGTACTAAATTTGATGAGGGTATAGTTGATCCGTTTCGCAGACACTTCCGCGCATCTGAACTTGGTGCCGCGATCGAACCTCGCGTGTAATGTTCGACCATGCACAGATCGTTGGGAGCTATTCTGATTCGCTCAAAATTAAAGGTAGCTCAATTTCCATGTTATAGGCTTCGGCGTACGGCATCGTTCAACTATCCAATGCCTGTTGCAGCAATGTCAGGCGAACAACCAGCATATCGCCCGAGCCGAGATGGTTGACTGCATCGCCGGTCTTCGCATTCGTGTTGCCCGCGAAGAGCTGCCCTGAAGAGGCAGGTCAACATTGCAAATCAAACGAGTGTGAATTCCTTCGGGCCCGTGCGCAAGTGACACCATGCAGGTGTGGTACTGCTCACGCGACAGAAACTGGGGGCGCTGCTTGTGCGACTGAGGTAGTTTCGAAACAAGCGCAGTGTGTTGTTCGTAGAACCAGAATCTAGATAGCCTGGATCCTGTGAGAAGGAAGAGCGCTTGGTTGGCGATTGCGTGTCCAGGTGGCGATTGCACCGCAGTGGTGGTTCCAGACGAAACCCTTATCTGGCCGAATTGCCGACGTATGCAATCATTCATTCCAACAGTGGTGCCAACGAGCGATAGTGCAGCTCTGCGCTTGTGGTTCGACGGGTTCTGCCACCCGCCCAGGCCTCCAAGGTTGGCTAGCGGCACCGGCGTTTCTTAAACAAGCTTGTCTTGATGCCAAATTGCTCATCGAGCGAATCAGAAGCAACTCCACAATCCGTAGTTCGCCGTCGCGTGGGTCGTCACATCCATAGCCCACACAATCGAACTTGAAGTTGTCTGTGTGTTCCCTCCGCTGTTCATCGTCACAAAGGTTGTCAGGGGGCTTGTACTGGGTAACACCGGCGGTAGGCCACCAAATCAGCTGCGACGTATCCCACACAGACGTTCGGCGTCTGCGAGGAGCTTCATGCTGTAGCTTTCTCGATGCAACCTTTACCCCGGGACATGGTCCACCTCTTATCACGCCGCGCGAGCTTTAGGAAATATACGACCGTATAGCGTGCGCGGAGGACGAATTCGCTTCGCTTTGCAGCTTTGATTTGCTGTCTGTTCCAATCGACCGGCAGTCCAGACCACTGACCAGTACATCGCCAACGCTACACTTAGCTTGTGTATGTCCATCACCGCTACAGCGTTGGGCCGTGCGTTGCATCTTGTTGTGCTTGGGACGGAAGGCCTGGCGAGATTGTGAGACCACTGCGTCGATATAAAGTAGGATGTTGTGCACCCAACTACACGGTAATATACTTCGATTGCGCCGTCGCGCCCTTCTTATCGACATCTCTCATTCCTTGCGGGTCACTAGCTCAATTAGGGGTTACCCTCCACTTGGCCGACAAATATACAGTGTAGACCCCACTGTCCGAACTCCTTGCCCTACCTCAAGCATCAACTCCCAAATATGGCGACCGACTACGAGAAGAACAATTACACGGTCGAGGGCGACAACTCTGACCATGGTGTGAAGAAGGGCACTGGACTTGGCGAGGCAGCCGATATCTACGGTAGTGTCGAGCAAGCTGAACAATACGGCTATGTCGAGCGAGGGTAAATAAACTCCCCTCTGACTTCTTCAGGTCAATGCTGACGAGGGGAAAGACTGAAGTCCCGCCACATCCAGTTCATCGCTCTTGGTGGAACCATTGGTACAGGTCTCTTTCTCGGTATCGGTAATGCTTTCGCCAACGCTGGCCCCGTCTCCGTTCTCCTTGGTTACACCATCACCGGTTGCGCCGTCTTTGCCATGATGCAGTGTCTCGGCGAAATGGCCACATGGCTTCCTCTTCCCGGTGCTATCCCTCAGTACTGTGCCCGCTATGTCGACCCTGCGCTTGGATTTGCTGTTGGTTGGAACAACTGGTATCAGTCTTCGATTACGCTTTGCGCTGAGATCTCTGCCGCCGCGCTGGTTATCGAATTCTGGGACCAGAATCAGAAGTACAATCCGGCCATTTGGATCAGTCTTATCATCATAATTATCGTCGGTCTAAATATCTTTGCAGTTGGGATCTACGGAGAGGCCGAATTCATCTTCGCCTCAATCAAGATCCTGACTATCCTTGGTCTCTTGCTTGCTGGTGTCGTCATCTGGCTCGGCGGTGCGCCAGATCACGATCGCCGGGGCTTCCGTTACTGGAAAGAGGGTGCCATGAAGGAATATGTCGGAACTGGGGCGACTGGCCGCTTTACCGGTCTTTGGTCCACCCTCGTCAACGCTGCTTTTTCGTACGGTGGTGTCGAAATGGTTGCAGTTGCTGCTGGTGAGGCGGAGAATCCAAGGAAGAACATCCCCAAGGCTGTTCGCCGTGTCTTCTGGGTAAGTCGACCTTCCGTCTCGTCGTCTTGAGCCAAAAGCTAACAAACATTAGCGTATCCTCTTCTTCTATGTCCTAGGTTCGTTCATCATCGGTGTCACGATCTCGAGCAGTGATCCACAGCTCACCGCTGAGGATGCCAAGGGTGCGCAGTCCTCCCCATGGGTAATCGCCATGAAGAATGCCGGTATTCCGGTTCTGCCCCACATCATCAACGCAGTCATTTTGACATCAGCCACCTCGTCTGGTAACGCCTTCTTGTACACTGGCTCCCGTTACCTCTTCGGTGTCGCCCAGAACCGCCAGGCCCCGAGGTTCCTCCTTAAGTGCTCCAAGAGCGGTGTGCCGTACTACTGTGTGGCCATCACTGCGTCCATCTCTCTGCTTACCTACATGAGTGTGTCCACTGGCGCCAACAAAGTCTTCCTCTGGTTCCAGAACTTAACTACCATCGCTCAGCTCTTCACATGGTGCTCCATCTGCTATACCTACACTCGCTTCCGCGCCGCGCTACAAGCACAAGGTGTGGATCGTAGCACGTTGGTTTTCAGGAGCATTTGGCAGCCATACCTTGCCTGGACTGCCTTTGTATACTTTGGCCTCATCATCGTTTTCAACGGCTTCAAGGTGTTCACACAAACACCATGGGGCTCTGATCAGCTTACCAGCTTTTTCACCGCTTACATCGGTTGTTTGATCTTTGCCCTGCTCTTCGGTTTCTGGAAAATCGTCATGCGCTCGAAGGCTGTCAAGCCTGCCGAGGCTGATATCTGGAGTGGTAAGGCTGCGCTTGATGCCGAGGTCTGGCCCGAGCAGATTCCCAAGAACGCCCTGGAGAAGTTTTGGTTCTGGCTTTGCTAGACGCGTTGTGGGTTCCTGTGCAAGAGTGCGTTCGAAAGACTGTGCTCTTTTCGCTTTTATAGCGCGTTCGATATCATAAATAACATGCCATTGATCTTGTTCATTTCTTGTTCGAAAATCTGGTTGTGGTTGCTGAAGCTATCCGCATTATTATTGGGATATCGCTTGCGTGCCTGAAACTTGGCGAGGAACTCTAGCATCCCTAAACACCATTTTGAGCATTGCGATACACCCAGGGTCAGCAGAATGAAATTCAAATCAAAAACCCTGTCCATTCAGCGACCCAAATTCCATTCCGCTGTACATGCCGCTCTGCGGCACCCATCCCCCAAAGCTGTCTGCTGTCATATCGTTCCAGAGATACAAATCACCATTTTGAAACGCCGCTGTGAAATCGCCAATGTCTGGCGTGAAGGCCGCGGGATCACCCATCTGCCCGCTAGCATTTGTGGTATCGAGTGGTAGATAAGTTTGGTAAGGGTTACTCAAGCCAAAGTTGGGCATTGGCGTCGCTTGTTGGTCGATGCTTGCTTGAAGCGGGTTCGATGAGGGCGCGTTAGGCTCCGCGAAAGACGGCGTTAGATCACCACTTGCGGTAGTGCTTTCATTGTCCGTTTTCCTGCGCTTCGAGTGTCGCTTTGCTTCTCTCCACGTTTGGTACTCATCACGCCAAGACTTCAGTTTTGCCTCTAAAACAAATGTCCAATGGGTTGGTATGCGGCACTTCTGAGGCCCTATGGCTTCGGTTGAGCGTGTGATTACAGTGTTGAGATAGTAGTCAACCTTCAGACTTTGCGATTCGAGGAGCTCGCCCATCTCTGCGTCCGTGCCGACAGCATAGTCTGCCTTCATTAATGCTACAAGAGCGTAAATGGCGCGTACAAAAAGCACGTTGGGCGCCTTCTGGAGGCGCTCAACAGGCACTTCAATGAAGCAGTCGAGAATGGATTGTGCTGCGCCGATGCACTTTGTTGTCGCATTGATTTGTAGTGCTGAGCGAGATAGAAGTGATTCAGGCTGCACGCAGTCATCATCTAGCGCCGGGAGTGTGAGGTGTCGATTTCTGAACTCTGTGACATCGTACCGCCCGCCATCCATCCCAAACTCCCACATTGATAAAATGTTTTGCCAGTATTCAATAGTAAGAAAGAGAGTCATGACGTCGTCTGGGACAGATTTTTTCCAGTCTCGTATTCTGCGGTCAAAGATGCGCAAGATGATTTGCATCCGGAGCTCTGAGAGACTAAAGCTGGTGCTAGCGTCGTCGAATCCAAAAGCGGTGTTTGCCTCGTCTGCGATTCTCTGGAGTTTGAGATGGGCAATGGTCCTCCTATCGTCAAGTAATTTTGACTTTTCAAGCATGATGACGCACTCCTCCATCCAGCTGTTGAACAACAAGATGTTGGGCCGCTTTAGTCGCATGGAGAACCCGGCGCTGATGACATACAGCGTAAGAACTGTCCGACAATTCTCGAGGAGCTCCTCTGGTGAGGATATTTTCTGGAGGGACCGGATGGCTCGTTTTGGTAGTTGCTCGTGCGTACGTGGCTTGGATGCTAGTCCCAGTTCCAGTGCCATGGAGGCGGCCATGTTAACCCATTGGTATATTTGCAGCTGACCTGGTGTCTTGGGTGGAGAGTAGTAGGCTACTGAAACAAGCATTGCCTGTATAGTTTGTACTGACTTTTCGCCGTTGATGAAGGCGACCCGCGCGTAAAGATACACAGCTTCCTCGTGCAACTTGTCCGACAACTCCGACCCTTTGGAGTGTGCTGCTGCCGCCATGACGGCGTGGAATAGTGATGGCTTATTGACGCGGAGATCATAGGCCGTCCAATGTCTAGGTATGGTGATACCAGGGCAACCATTTACCAAGTCGTTGCGCCAAATACTCATTAGTTCTTCGGCCATGTGCTGCGTGATAACTCCTCGCTCGATGATATCATTTTCGGCCGGGCCAATTAGGTCCTTTGATCCGCATTTGCTCAATCTTGGGTCGTGAGTCTGCTTGATGGGTGGAGAAAGCCATTGGTCTGTAGTTTCTGGTATTGCCGTTGCTGTGGTGCTGGAGGGTGGTGGCTCTGGTGATGTATCCTGCGCTGCCTCATGTCTTTGATCGTCTGAGCCCTCATCCCCAGACTCATGATCACTGGCCTCGTTAGATGATCGATTGTTTGACGACTTGAGGAGGTCGCGCATCTGCTTGATTTCCTTCTCCAACTCCGTGACCCGTACATCCGTTCTTTTCCTCTGTCGCCTCTTTGCAGGTGGTGCAAATACGCACGTTTTTCCTGCTCTTGCGCATCTTTGACACTGTGTTGAGCTTGTATCAGGATTTACCTAAGTTGCGGTGCTGTTAGTAAATGGCCGCTTATTTGTTAGACACCTCAGGACACACCCAAGGAACAGATCACGCGTGTACTGTGTAGAGTGAACTTACTAGGCACCTCACTTTTGAAAGGCGACATGCCTCACAGGCTCGATTCAAAGCTTGATCTGAGGATTTTGAGGGCTTCTCCGCTAGTGGGCTCTTGATGGGAGTTGATGTAGTGTAAAAGTTCCTTGCGTCGCTAGATTCCGCGGATCGG
Organism: Ophiobolus disseminans; assembly: GCA_010093685.1. Lineage (NCBI taxonomy): Eukaryota > Fungi > Ascomycota > Dothideomycetes > Pleosporales > Phaeosphaeriaceae > Ophiobolus > Ophiobolus disseminans. Next base: position 307,647 of record MU006235.1, on the reverse strand, counting down.
TCTGTTTGATCTGCCATGCTGATACCGTAGAGGCGTTCACCATAGCCCCTGATTACATCCAGTGTGAACAATCGTCACGAGAAGACTGCGAGGTTCGGCTTGAACTATCAGGCGCGACACGTATTTGACTCCTAGTTAGGTCGTCGTTGGGTTGCAGCCACTTCAAGCCCGAATATGACCACACCGAGTGGGAAAGCAACGTTCAGTGACAAGTGCGATGGTATGGAAAAACTGCCGAAAAATAAAGTGTCTGCTGATGATGTGACTACACAGACGGTGTTCTTTTGCGAGAGTGTTGTAGTCGCGGCGCTTGGTGCCTCGAAGCCGTAGATCAGATCTCGACAAGGATCAACATGCACTAAATTCAAAACAGGAAAGGACCGACGCATTTCCCTTGTGCTAGTGATCTCACACTAACAATGCAATTGCGCTTTCACCGCACCAAGGAACGTAAATTCAGTTCCATGCTCTGCATCATGTCTCGCGCATTGCGATTCCACTGTCTCGAAATAACATGACGTCGAGCGATTCTTCGGACCTCAAACATCACGCGGATGAGTTCCGCACTGCTGCCCATCCTGAGAACAAACTTTACAGTAACATAGCACACAATGTCGTCCTCAAAGAAAACTTTGGTAACGAGAAGTAATGGTTTCAATGTATTAGCCGTCTATTTTTTGTCTGTAGTCAGAGCGATGACAAGATAGCACCGACATTGGCCGTCTAAGCTCCATGAAGGGGTATTACACCAAGTAACATAGTCACCATGATGCATCATATAGCTTTTACCTATGGCCATCTTTTTCGTTGAAATGGTGGTGTTTCCGAAACCCTGGGAGAGGAAGACACGCTAATAGCGCTCAAGGAAGGAGCGGTGCTCACATCTATTTTTTCCTCTTGGGTACTGCCAATGCCTCACATCTGTCACTCACAGGTACTGCCATCATCTCTCACAAATCTTGCACGGGTACTGCCGATTGTCCACCTCCGTCGCTGATCGGTACTGTCGATTTCCCACCTTCGCCGCTTACAGGTACTGCCAACTTTCACACCCACCACCAAAGGGTACTGCCATATCGCCACAATGGCCAAATTATCAAACAAGATCCGCCCTACTCACCGCGGTGCCCGCAGTACCCATCCCGGCCGCCAAGCCGAAGAAGAAGTGGCATTCGCCGAGAGCGCCGAAGCGCGTCAGAGAGGCGAAGAAAGCCGCAAGGCTTCAAAACGAAATGTCCGAGCAGGACAACATTGGGGTGAGGAGGAAGAGGAGCAGCCTCGGGTACTGCCAGAAGGGGAGGATGGGGGTGAGATGGGAGGTGAAGAGGAGGTAGAGCAACTGCGTCGGGTACTGCCAGCTGCAGGTGACGATGGTGTGGAGGAAGAGGACGATGAAGATGACGATATTGGAGAAGCATCGTGGGTACTGCCAGATACCAGCGACAATGGCGAGGTGGAGGAAGAGGGCAAGGATTGTGGAGGCACATAGGTACTGCCACATATGTTACACTGCTTTTAATATTCTCTCTGACTATGGAAAAGGGTATTGCGGGCGAAGCCTGGTGACCGACGAAGTGCTGTTGGGGTGAGTGGGGGCGTGTGAATGATAGTGAGGGCTAGATAGCTTCGCAAAATTTCTCATAATCAAGCAGAATTTTAATGATGATGCGTATAGCTTCAGGATCTATTGAACTGTGAGGACGTGTGGCTAACATTCACAGCAGGGTGTGGAGACAAGCCTTGCGCTCGGGATGTGGAGATGGCACCGAGCCAAGTGGCAAGTTACGGTCCAAGCACGACACCGCAAGTGAGCGCACCATGCAAAATTTGATAGTCCCGCACAGGAGTATGTGTAGATGTTCCAGACCGTGTGAGTGAGCATGACAATGCACGTCACCCTGCAAGCTCAGCTCCACCAGACAAAGAAACAAGGCGAAAAATCTCGCTTTGATTATCTATACAGCATGCATACATGTGCATGCATGCATGATCCCGCCCTCCGTCTCGATTAGGGTCCTCCACAACAGGGAAAAAAGCATCCGCTGTCTAATGAAACCCCTGTAGAGTATATGCTGTAACACTATTGGAACTCCGAGCTTGCTTGAGTGATATCGAATGCAGACAGACAGGCAGATTGTGAATGAGGCCGTGAATGGGGCCGTGCCGCATGCGGGACGGGGTAATATGTACAGGCGAAATTGTAGTTGTTTAAAAAGGGTGTTGGAAGGTGGTTGGCATGTGATAGCGAGTAGGTAATATCGCCTTATCGTGAGAGCTAGGTTGGTCTGTGGTCGATACCGGTGTGCGGGCGGGTAAGGTACCCAGGGCGAAATGGTTCCGGTACGTAGACGATTTGTGGAGTGAGGCTCTGGTCATATCGGATTCTGACCCACTTTCCACTTTGCTTGAGATGAAAATCTGGTGAGACTGAAGGCCGAGGTTGCCTGCAAGACTGCTACAATGAAATTCTTGCAACCACCCGAATGCAATGGATTGGATTGTCTTTGCTCTATCCATCATGGGAACGAGGCTAGAGCTCCATGCCCTCGATGTCTCTCATGACGACGGCCATCTGTGCCCTCTTTGCCGCTTCGTTGAGCAGTGCCATTTGGCTCAGGTAATTTGTTGTCTCGGTGGCAGTTGCGCCTGCACCTTCTCGGTTCGGTCGGTACTCGAAGCTTGGGTGTCGTTGCGGGCCTGTGGGTTGCTGCTGTTGTGCTGGTTGGCTCCGGGAGCCAAAGTAGTGTTGCTGCTGGCTTGTAGTAGGCGAGTTGAGGGGCGCCGAGGACGCTGACTGTGAAGACATGCTGCTGTAGCTGGACGTGTGCGAGGAATCCGTGGACTGCAGAGGGGCGAAGGCTGGCCGTGCAGTGGGTTGTTGGTTTTGTGGTCTGGACATGTTTTACTCTACGGTGCCGAGGGAATGTACACGTTTGTGAGAGCGTAGATGGAACGAGGAGTACACGGAGGAAGTAGCAGATGGCTGTGGAGAAGTGACAGGCTAATGTACCGTAACGGTCGTGTGGCCGTGGGTGCAGTATCGATCGATTAGCGGTAGCGAATGGAGATCTCTTAATATCCACTTGACAACTTGGATGCAGACTCGGCCAAATGATCGCCTCCGCGTTGTATCAAGTAATAATCCTGATATTCGAAAAAGGCTGAAAGCCGGGAGATGTGGGCACACGGCGAGGGTAAAGGCAGAGGGCGAACAGCAGCACAATGAGTGCCGGTGCTATCTGAGCCGAGGCTTGCCTGGTATCATATTGTGAAAGACGGCGAACCTGCCTAGTGCGTCATCCACCGGAAATTTTACCGAACAAACCGTTTGATTGCCCCGTCTCGAGACAATGAATCTTCGACTAGTCTAGCCTGAAGGAGGCGCAATATTGGTGGATATCGAGATCCAGAAGTTGCAAAGACTTGGAGATTAACGCTGCCATGCCTGTGAGTCCCGCTGGCTCCTTCCTCGACTCTGCGTACTGACGCGCACAGCTCATTCTCGTCAGCGGTGCGACCCATCGCTCCTTCCACATGCGCCCGCCCTCCTAACATCAGACTAGGCTACCCCTCTGCGGGGAAGACTACGCGCGCCCTCCAGCTGAAAGAATACTGCGACTCCAAAATCGCCGCTGCAGGCGCTGATGCACGCGTCGCCCGCCTCAAGGTCCATCTCATCAACGACCAAACCCTCGGCGTGTCGCGGTCTGTCTACCACACGGCCAGAGCGGAGAAGGATGCACGCGCGGAGGAATATTCTGCCGTGAAGAGGGTGTTATCGCGTGATGACATCGTCATCGCCGATGGGCTGAACTACATCAAGGGCTTCCGCTATCAGTTGTACTGCGAAGCGAAGGCGCTGCAGACACCCAGCTGTGTGGTCAGTCATGCCATGGTGCTAACATGAGATTTGCGAAGGCTAACAGTCCTAGAGCTGCACGTGGGGACGCCAGCCGACCGATGTCGCGAGAACAACAAGAAGCTGCTAGCTGACACCGACAACGATGGAGGCTACGAGGAGGAGGACTTCGAGAACCTGATCTTCAGATATGAGGAGCCCAACGGCATGACGCGGTGGGACAGCCCGCTGTTCATCGTGGTCCAAGAAGACGAGACGCCGCCATGCGAACAGATGTGGGAGGCTCTCGTTGGCAGCGACGGCAAGACCAAGGTCGTGAAGTCGAATTTGGCGACAGTCCTTGTACGTCTGAGACACTTACCAGTAATATTCGGAGCTGACACGCGAAGAAACCCGCAACGGAGCAGAACTACCTCTACGAACTCGACAAGACGACGTCCGACATCCTTGCTCAGATAATGACGTACCAGAAGGACCATGAAGGAGAGGGAGGCGGTGAGATCAAGGTCCAGGACGTGGAGAAGCCCATCGAGCTACCGGCAGCGCCCATGACCCTACCGCAGCTGCAGCGCATACGCCGTCAGTTCATCGCCATGAACCGCCAACACAGCCTCTCGAAAGCGCGGGTGAAGGAAGTCTTCGTCGACTACCTCAACTCCGAGTCTTTGCGCTAGAGCATCACGACAACCGCCACCATATGCAGGAAGCTGATTCGGATAGTCGCCACCAGGAGGATCATCCTTGATTCTAGGACAAGCTCCCGGACGTCGGGCCCATTCTTCCACTCCACCGAGATTCACGCGAAGTGCAAACGGATACAGACGGCATGGAGCTAGTGCGCACGACATGTGCAGGATTGATCTCGAGGATCAGCACCACGTATCTGGTTTCCGGGTCTGCCCGATTTCAGCCTCATGATTTGCATCGCACCATAGGCTCGGCGCTGTTCTCGCTGATTTTACCACTAGCATGGCGTGATGCGTGTTTTCCTACCCCGCATGTCAACGTGAGCTGGGAAGAGTGCTCAGCACCATGCATATCAATGTGCTAGATATGTGCCGTTCATACGGGGGTGCGTGGTGCGTGCGGATCCGATGCTTTGTGGAGTACGCTAGCAAAATCTCGGAGGAAGCTTTTGTGTTTTCAATTGGTAGAGCAAATACGAAATCTACTGATTTGGACCACTGGCTCGGCTCGCGATTGTGCATATACTTGACGTCGTGATTGAATGCGTTCAAGTGCACCTCGCTTTGCTGTTTGACGGGCTGTTCCGCGACATTGGATGTAGGCTGCTACATGGCACCCTCGATACCTGATGTGCTACTTCTTGAAAAGGTAGAGTGTTGTTTGGTTGTGGTATTTGGTCGAAGATGCGAGTGCAAGCCGTAACTTCTCACAACTCCGCGAAGTGACCAAACCACCCAAGTAGTTACCCTGCATAGCAAAAGAATTATCCCAGCATTTATACATGCTATGCATTTTGTAGCAGGACTTAACATGGCAGTATTCAAATCCTGCATGCATTCCAAGGTTGTGTTCGTGTGCCCAAACCCCACCATTCACCCCACCACTACCCCTCCAACCAAAAAAGACCACCAACACCTCCCAAAAGACACTCAAAAAGGGCACTCAAAAAGGGCAAAAAGAACTCTTGACAAGAGCGGGACTCGAACCCACGCGGATTTCTCCATATGAACTCTCGAAAGAGAGTAAGCTTTCACTTCTGTAAGGGTTGTTAGAGATCTGGTGGATGAATTCTGGTGACTTGGTTGAGCTTACGAGTCATACGCCATAACCTTGGGAATCGTTAGTAGTGCTAGGTGGGAGTGGAACAGAGTAATCGTACCAACTCGGCCATCTTGTCGATTGGGCTTTAATGACAAGTTTTGGGATTAACTGAAATATAATGAGCGTGGCCAAATTTGGAAACGAGCCGTTGAGGCGTTTGGATGGGAAAATTCTGGAGGGATTGGGGGGAGGCGGGGTGACCCCGCCGATGTCAGTGTTACTGGGCGCTTGTTGGAGCTACGAGAGTTTAGTTTGGATACACGAATTGAATACTTGAATGTACATCTACTTCCGTACTCTGTAAACTTTTCCAAAATACATCCAATCTTTCCATGCTTTCCCGCAAATCCTCGTCTCTCCCTGTCCCTACCCCACTCCCACACCACACCACACCATCACATCCAAGCCTCCTCAACACACCCTGCATCCACATCCATCTTCGTAATCCCAGCGTAATCGACCCCGCATATCCTCCCACGTGCGCCAAGCACGCCATCGCCCACAAAGTTTAGAGCCCGCGTGCATCGCGCCGAATGGGCTTGAGACATGGGGCGTTGTTGGTGTGGGAGCAAAGTTCCGCTGGGCCGAGCAGGAGTTGGTGGCTTGCAATGTGAAGGGCAGGAAGACAAAAAAGCAGTGTGGTACGATGCATTTCGGAGAAAGTGGCTCGGAGAAAATAGGAGGAGGCAGGTGTAGCGATGAGATAGCGTGGTGTGCATGGATGGCTTTGCAGGCGCTGCGATGAGTTTTCCTGTTCCTCACCGACTTCAGACAGCGCTGACGGGCGAATACGTGTGTGGCTTCGTGGTAAAACCGCTAGTAGTACCGTGACTGGCCACGGTTGGTGGGTCCGTGAAGGTTTGCCATCGACGCTATGTTTTCGGTCCTCGAATCTGGGGTGCAGGCACGCTTGTGGGGTGAGTTTTCGATCTACGATGTGGTGTGATGTAGGGGGAGGGAATGTGATGTTGTTGGTGAAGAATAGTGTTGCGGATGTCCCGCACCTTTCTAGTGTCCTCGAAAGCAAAAGCTGTGTGAGGATATCCAGACTCTACTATGACGTTAGAATTAGGCAGCTATGTATCAGATGTATCAGATAATGAGCGGTCTTCGAAGCAAATAGTCATATAAAACGCTGTTGATTTCTGCAGTATAATCAAATCGCCTCCTCATATAAGGGTTGGCTTCCTACTTCCAGCTATGTAACATCGCGTGTGTTCTTCTCGTAGAAACGAAAAGGTGGTATCTCAAGGGGATCTTTAACCAAAAAGCCAAACCGTAGGCGACCAGAATCTTCTTCACACTCCTGATTGCACCAAGTACTCCACTCTCGAACCAGCATCATAGCGTCGTGATCTTGCGTTTTCCATATATTCACAACCCAAAGTTTCCGTCCATGCCTCCCAACCCTGTGGGTGTGCTCATATCCGGAATCATGATACCAGCATACATCCGGTCGCTGCCAGGTGTCGATCCATATTCGCAGCCAGTATTGCTGAATTCTTCACCGCTCGTCAAACTCTCATCACTGAAGCTCAAAACGCTCTGTGGGGGTGCTTCTGTACCATAGCTATGCCAGTTCCACGCGTTTGGTGACCAGGAGATGTTGCTCTCAGCGGTGGCGGGGAGTGTCATCTCAAGGAGAGCATCCGCTGGTGGGCCGCCGTAGATGTTGTCGTAGATATTAGTTTGGCCACCATCGAGCGAAGAAAGCAGGCGCTCCCAGTCGGAGCTTGATACCTCTGTCTTGATGCCGTGATTGGAGGTCAGAGCATAGCTAGCAAGGGGATCGTTGGCAAAGGACAAATAATCTATGTTCTGATGGTTGCTTGTTGGCCCACTTGGACGGCGTTTATTGGGCATTGAGAAGGACGCTCGGTGCGACAGAGGACTCAGGGTTGGCTCGGAACGAGCTACAGGTGGTTCTGATCGAATGGATGACAAGCTTGTCATGGACGGGTTAGCATGCACGCTCATGTTCGCTGGTATCGCAGGAAGTGTCGCGCGTCGTGGCTCTTGACAGTCTTGTCGCGCTTTCATAGCACTAGGCGAGAAGCGCGCTGCGATAGCCTTTAATGTCTTTTGCGTGGCACGGATTGTCTCGTTAGGTGCAGCCATGCTGTGGTCTGAATGTTGTCGTCGCAGCGAGGGTGCCGGCATGTATTGCTCAACACGAGGAACGGCAACAAGTGCGCACCCAATTCGACGGAAGTCAGCACAACCAGAAGCATTGGCGGAGTCCAGCATATCCATGACAGAGCAGACAAGGCGATTCGAGTCTTTGATCAGCTTGCCATCGCGAGCAAGAGTGAGCGTCTGGAACAGCAAACCGAATCCAGCCTGGACGAGAATCTCATTGCGGTTGAGGCAGAATGAGAGACTCAGTTTGCGCTCATCAAGCAGTTGGACGATCTGGATAATGTGCTTGCAGGCATCGCCGAGGGCAACAACAGCCGAAGAGCCCTTATCGCCAAGGTTCGCGGCAACAATTGGACGGTAGATGAGCGATCGAATGTGGTGGTATGCCAGAGACTAATCCTTGTTAGTGCGCTGTAAGCTTGTGAACGGGTTCAGAGAAACGTACCAAGACAGGCGACCTGCTGCTTGTCACATTCGTGCTAGGTTTGTCTTGTGCGAATGTGAGCTTGAGGTGAGGAGCAAGGTTCTTCGACCAGTCCTCGAGCTCATCAGCAAGCAATGCGACAGTGCGGAAGGAGATCTCGTGAGAGGCCGACGCTGGATACAACTCGGTAAGGACCTTCGAAAGGATGCGGGTCATGCGAAACAGTGCCAACGCGCTGGAAAGCTTGGTGTACTCGCCGGGCAGGGTAGGCAAGAACCCCTTCTCGGTGACGTATTCGTCATCGGCATCTGCCGGATACTCGCAGTGCACATCTTCTTCCCGAATAAGCTTGGGGAGGCCGAGATGGGCTGCAGACAAGCTGCGACGAGTTAGCGAGGTGACAAGAGTGCAGAACGTGGGATCTTACCAGTCAACGGTGTACAGCGACCAGAACACCTTTTTCCTGGTTTCGCTTGTCAGCGCTCCTAGGGCGAAGCGCTTTTGTGACTGATGCAAGCCAAGACGTTGCGACAAGCCAATAGCCAAGCCCTTATACTTCAGCAGCCGAGAGTAGTCCGCCTTCAATAGGCAATAGATCTGAGCAAGGACAAGGCACTGCAAGGTGGCAACGTCATTGTCCATGAGGAAGCTCTCAATGGCGCTCTGCCACTGAGCCTCGAAGGAGTCGATATCCTGCCCGTCACGGGGCTTCAGGGCGTTAGCAAAGCTGTCTTGTGTGCGGAAAGAATGAGAACTCACGTCGCTCGAAAGGGCAGCGATCCCGAACACCAGGTTGAGCTCGGTGATTGACTTCTTGTCAGTCATAGTATCAGGGCTCGAGACATACTGTTCGTACAGGTTGAGAAACGTGGGGCGATGGAGAATGGGGAAAAGTGGAGCCCACTCCTGGAAGAAGATGTTGATCATTTGATCAGAAACCAAACGAGGAGGCGCCTTGAACGAGACGATGCGCTTTGGACCTTTGGATTGTTTGATACCGCCTGCTCCAAAGAAGGCATTGGAGCTGACATCAGCGGAGAGCCTGCCAGTCTCTTGCGCCTTTTGTTTGAATGACTCTGCAAAGAGTTAGAGTGTGAATTGCGAGCAGATTACAAAAGTCACATACCAACAAGCGTACGACCACTTGAGTTGCCTGCAAAGTAGGAGTCGTGGTTGACGTCGTCGAGCAGAAGAGGCGTTTGTTGCACCTTGAACGTCTCATCCTTCTCTTGCGACTCGTCGCGCCCTTCCGAAGACGCCGGCGATTGTATCGAGGGTCGTCGCATAGCCGAATGTGCAGAGGGCGAGTTGGAATGAATGCGGGAAAGCATATCGATCTTCTCGTCCTTCTCGTCGAGCAGCTCTTTCAGCTCGCGCACCTCCGCCTCTAGGAGCCGGACTCGCTCCTCCAGCGATTCAGTGTATCCTCTGGGAAAGGCGCGACGGCTGAGCTTGTCGCTGGTCTTGCATTCGAATCCGACGTTGGTGCATTGCGTGCAGCTGGGCCGGATGCCGTCGCAACGTATCTTTTTGGAGCGACATCGGTCGCACGCTTGGGCGATGCGGGACTGGCAGCTCTGCCCGACTTTGATCACTTTCATAGGCAATATTCCGGGCATTTTGGCGGTTGTTGGTTGCGGTTTCGGTTGGGTGCTTGGTTTCGCTTCGAGCCCCGAAGGGATTACTGGCAGGTCGGTACGCTACCTGTCATCCGGTCTTCCGTCAGATGGAAGGTGGGAGATGGCCAAGGTAGTTGGTCGTAGGACGTCGTCGTGGCTTGGTATTTGTGTTGAAGTGTAACAGTGGTGCCTGTGTGGAACATGTACAAGCAGGAGACACGCATATAGAGTGTTGGGTGGTGAAAAGGGCGTGCGGGAGAATGGCAAGAATGGCACGAATGACAGGTGGGACGGCTGGGGAAATGTAAGCTGCGCTTGCGCTAGGCTAGTGTGTGGCTCCGGGGTTATTGACTGGGGCGGGCTGCGGGGTGCCAGGCCATCCATGGAAGGAACGAGCGCCCCCGCCGATGCTTTTTCGTGGACTGCTCGCCACTAGCCGTGATAGTGCTCATGCGATCAGCATGCGGGGGACATCATCGACATCTCCAGCAGTTCGCCTGACAGCAGACTAACATTAGCATTTGCGGGGTGAACCTGCTTCATGGTTGCAAGGCCAGGCGGGCAGAACAGTCGCTGATGGCGCTGTACCACCGGCCTGCCCTCGACCTACATCGAGAGAACAAGCTCCTATTGTCAGCACTCTTCTATGACCAGGGTGGTCAACGACAGGGGCTTTGGTGAGGGCTGGAGGGACTCGCAGCCTCATCAACATCTTGCGCGTCCTTCTGGAATCTTGCGAGATCATCCAGGCTATACTATGGGACGAAGCGCACCTAACCATCACCCTTAACGACTGCGTTATCGCCTGGATCGACGACAGAAGCAACGGCCCGCCAAGATACGCGTCTTGCTGTCGTCTTGATGACTGCTTGTCGCTCATCACTTTACGTGCCACAGAAGGCTGATTACCGACTCACAACAGGCTCAAAGGCGATCATCACTAAGTCGGGTTCAGTCTAGCGTGCCTCTCCAAATATTCCAGAAGGCAAGAGCGAGCGAATCGGTGTGCCGTTCCAACATCACTCCATCATCACAATCTTAAGAGACTGGATTTATAACCCAGGATGCATCAAGGCTTGGGCAACGCTGATCGAAGCCAAGCTGATAGAACTTGCGGGAATATCCTGCCTCGCTCAACGATCAACGTCTATCCAGATAGGGTCAGTACTTAGAAGCCATTTGGCTATTTGAACATGTACATGTCCCTGTGTGTAGGGCTGAGCGACGTATCTGCGCTCATCACTGCTGTTTCGGGAGCATGGCCGCCCATCCCGTCTTACCCTATACCACCGCCTTCGTATAAGCGCTCATGTGCAGCCCGACTTCATCAACGCATCGATGCGGCGCACTCTGGACTGCGCCGCATGCGTTTTGAGGTGCGGCGTGACTGCTCGCTAAAGGCAGGAGCAACGGACCCTGATGGAAGCATATATAGTAGAACGTGAAAGAGCTTGAGATTACTGGCTGAGAAGCGAAAGTTGCTTCTATTGATCTTCCACGTAGACGCGCTGCGTGCCGGATCGTCGTGATGGCTGCCGTACCTGTCGCTAAAGTCTGGTTTCGAGGGCGCGTGGGAGCATGATAGATTGGCTTGTGGCACTTGCTCATATATAATCGTGGCCTGCCCCATGCTGAAGATGGGGCCGTGTTGATCTGTAAGGTACAAGAATGTGGGGTCTTTTGTCTCATGAAAAGTCCACCTCTTCGTCGTCGTCCTCAGCCATGCTTAGGTACTGTAACACAGTCTTCGATTCGAGAAGCTTCGCCTTCTGTCCAAGATGTCAGTGAGTGTCAAAGGCATCGCGGGGCTGATGTCGGAAGTTTGTGGTCAAGCACCAAGCGTATATTCGTAGCTTGGTTCACTCAATTTAGCCCGCATGCAGATTGACAGGTATCGGTCACATGGTTCCTTAAGCACTCGAACTCGGGTTTGTATATGCAGTATCGCGGGACCTGGGGAGTGAAAGGGGGGCAACTTACCTGGCTATCCAGCAACGACCCAGCGCGTTTTAGCATATCCAGTTCCAGACTTCGGAGATGTTCTGCAAGCCTCCATGGAACGTCCCGAACGGTCAATTCTTGTTCGGTACAGTGACTTGCCTGGATCGTGCCTATCTGTGCCTCCACACGGTTCTGCAGGAGGACCGTGGCACGGAGCTGGTAGACATCCCAAGCAGAATCATCTTCAAGATATGTCCGAATCTTGGAAGTATCATTCAGTTCCCGCTCTTTCCAAAAGGCTTGGATCTCACTTTTCCCGTCTGTCGTTTGTCTTATCTTGAAGTCCAGTCCATCTTCTTCATTGATGCTGACGAGCCATACAAAGTCACTCTCCCACTCTATGCTGTCACCCTTTTCAGATATGCGGAAGCCCGGTGCTGCGGTAGATACAAATAGCTTGGCCGGCCTCAAAGGGTCATCATCTGGTATTTCAAGGCCAAGGAACATGACCTTAGCAGAGGTAGTGTTGTTTTCGAGGAAGCCGTACGAGAAGATATTCTCACAAGCGCCCTTGTCATCACCATAGCTATTGCGGTGAGCATACAAGCCGAGAAATGAGCGACTTCCACGTACGTGATTGTGATCTCACCCCCTTCTGATATTTTCTTGCCCTCGCGGAGCAGCAAAAGTCCGTTACCCTCTTCGTCTGTCTCATACAGCGCAGCCGTTGCGTCTCCTGACGCATGGTTTGCCATATCGACACAAGGCATCATGCAATCTCCTGCTCCCGGGAACTCAAGCGCTCTGGATCTGTACATAGCGTCGACCCTCATCCAGTCCTCGAAGTTTACCATGCCATGGTCTTCATCCCACCAATACTTGGCACACCAGTCAATGGACTCTGTAGCACTTCGCACAGTCTCAAATTCGCGCAGTAGGCTGTTTAGCTTTGCGCGAATTGCAGGCCTCAACGTGGTGCCCTCGAGAAGCTCTTGTTCTTCCTCCGACCAGAATGTGGGTAGCAATTCGTCTGGCAGGAATTTGACGTACTCAGTAAGCGGATTAAGCAGGCCAATATCTTTTATATCTGGGCAGCAGATAGTCGCTTGCATGAGAAGGAAAGTCAATACAGCGCCTCTGGTTGTCTGCCAACAAGTTAGCATGGTTCATCCAAGATTTCCTCGGACATTTTGCACACCCTCCCGAAATCTCCAATGGCTTCCAAAACTTGTCGAAGGTGGCGATCGGCTCTAGCTAGAAGCTCAATATTCGAACGTGATATGATCAGATCCTTTGGAACCACCAAGAGAGGCACGGCTTTGTCCCCTTCGAGCTGGTTACTTGCTATCACTGTAGACCCTCTATCCTCGAAGCCCGGTAACGGACCAATTTTGACATGGTTGAACTTGACACCGTGAAATGTGGCCCATCTTGGCAAAGCTTCGATCGGCTCTTTGAGCCACCCTTCTTGTCTGCCTCTCTTGATCATGTTGGTATGAGAAGGTGCTGGCTGAGCTCGAGCAGGGATGAATCTCGATTGCCGACTAGTACAGCTTACGAGTTCAGATTATGGGAATGTCGTGCAACCAAACTGTGTTCGTGGTGTTTGCCGCTAGCGTCACCTTCTGCAGCAGAGATGCAAGATTGCGGAGGGTTGGTTGGACCCTGTGAGATCATGCGCAGGATACAACGGCAATCTGCAGGTCTACTGTCTCCCAAGAAACTGATGCGGTCCTCGACCCGAACCTGGGAACGCAGGGTCAACAGGAGCCCAACAGCTGCGCAACGAAGGCAGAGTAAACAAATCATGCAACACGATAAACGGCAGGGAGATACTGACTTCTTGCCGTGTTGTGATGCGCTATGACCAGGATTGCTGAAGGGGCGCCGCGATGTTGTTCGTGGCGTTGTCATGCTGGCTCCGAAACGCCTAGACGAGACGGGGTTAGCGTCGTGGTGCGTGCACCAAAACATCAAAACATACACAATGAGCATGTATAGAGTCCTCTCATCCACCATCCGCAGGACTCACATCTTTACTGCTATTTCTCCCTGCCTTTGCCGCACGACGAGCAGCATCCGGCCCCGCGCCATCAGCTCCAGGAGACACGATACCCATCGTCCGCGCCGCGCCATCCGTCTTCGCTGTTCCATCTGAACTTGGCTCTCGACCCGACCAGCCATTGTTGTTGCTGCCAGACCACGCTGTCTCAGCTTAGAAGAGTTTCCTAAGATTGCACCTTCTGCTCCATGTCTGCGACACCGCGAGTTGCCAGAATGCCTCGCGCAAGCACCACGAGCTATGGGCAGGTCATCGAGGTGAGCGCCATAACAATGCGCCAAAACATGTGACACTCATACCAACTCTCCTCCAGTACATACAAGATCGCCTATATTTAGCATCGTACACACACACACCGGATGCGACGACGCCTTTCCCCTACCCGAAGCAGAGTGCATCGCCGTCGAAGAGGTCGGCGCGGGCCCACGCTGGCCCGACCGCAGCCGGTCCCAAGGCGCATCCGCCAGTCTACTTTAGCATTGACAAGACACTGCTCTACAATGCTTTCCATGGCGACTTCGGCCCGTTGCACATTGGTCACCTGTACCGCTTCGCCGTTCAACTGCACGAGGTCTTGGGCGATCCCGCCAACGAGGACCGCGCGGTAGTCTTCTGGAGCAACGCAGACTCGAGGAGTAAGCGCACTCTTACACTAATCATCGAGAATCACTAGACTGACAGTTCCAGGTCGCGCCAACGCTGCCTGCATACTGGCATGTTACATGGTGCTCATCCAGTCATGGCCACCTCATCTTGCTCTTGCCCCCATTGCGCAAATGGACCCACCGTGCATGCCCTTCCGCGACGCAGGCTATAGCCAGGCAGACTATGTTCTGAACATCCAGGATGTCATCTACGGTGTCTGGAAGGCGAAGGAGGAGGGCCTTTGCGGTCTGAAAGACTTCAGCTTGGAAGAGTGAGTCCGCGAAAACACGCTGCACACGACCACAGCTAATAGTATCAGGTACGAGAAGTTCGAGCGCGTAGACATGGGCGACTTCAACTGGGTGACTCCAAACTTCCTCGCATTCGCCTCACCACAGCAACAACCCACCCACGAGATTTCCGCGTCGTCGCCAATGTACGCCACGCTTCCCTCCAACATCGCCGAGGTACAGCGGTCATCTATCCCCGGCCCTTTCAAGAACGTCTTGTCGCACTTCTGCGCGCGGAACGTCGGCCTCGTGGTCCGCCTGAACTCGGAGCTTTACTCCTCATCATACTTCACAAAGCTCGGTATTCAGCATCTGAACATGATCTTCGACGATGGAACCTGCCCGCCGTTGTCGCTTGTACGCAAGTTCATCAACCTGGCGCACGAGATGATCACGGTCCACAAGAAGGGTATTGCTGTCCACTGCAAGGCCGGGCTCGGACGAACTGGGTGTTTGATTGGAGCGTATCTGATCTACAAGCATGCATTCACTGCGAACGAGATCATTGCCTACATGCGCTTCATGCGCCCGGGTATGGTGGTTGGGCCTCAGCAGCATTGGCTGCACCTGAACCAGGGTACCTTCAGGGAGTGGTGGCATGAGGACACCATGAAGGCAAAGTACGCGGAAATGATGCCCTCGACACCGACCAAGTCACCGCGCAAGCAGCGCCTGGCAAGCAACGGACAGACCTTCACCCCACCGAACGGTTCGCAAAAGCGCGTCGCTCTAGGCGAGATCGAGACGAATGAGCGAGGCCATGGTGGTCACGCACACATCGGCGTACAAGAAGACAACCTGCCTGCGCCAACACCCGGCCAGCCACGGAAGACTAGCAAGCTCTATGGCAACGGCAGCACACGACAATCCCCGCAGCGAATCGACGAGAACGAGCCGTTCGTAGAGACGACCACCAAAGTCCGGGCAGAGATCAGCCGCAATGATGGCGAGTCAGACGAGGAGTTCCATCTTCGCCAGATCGCGCGGAGAACTGCCTCCCGGTCACCAGCACGTTCGCCCACCACAAAGGACAAGCAGCGCCGCGCCTTCAGCACTACATCGGTAGTCCAGACCTCGGTCACGCACACATCCTTTGGCTTCGGCGAAGAGAGCGACGCGGAGAACATGGCGCCAAGTATGGGTGGCCGGCCAAAGACACCCAAGGAGAAGAGCAACAGCGGCAATGGCAGCTTGAGCATGGGCAAGATCCGATCGAGCCCTACGCGACGAAGCACCGAAGGCAAGACTGGCGTCCGAAAGACGAGCGGTCGTGTCGGAAGTGTTGGCAGCGGCCTGACCCGGCCCAAGCCATAAGCAGCGTCTCGAGTCCTTTCGTTCTATTCATCTGCATAAGCATGCGCGGCGTATTAGGAGCGTCTCTTCGGTCACATCTCCTCTTGTCGACATCTTCAGTCTCGGCGCTACATATCTCTCTCGTCTGCGGGACGGGCGTTGGGCACAAAGTGATATATGGGTTGGCCAGTCTTGTCCGGCGTTGATCAAGGCGCATGGGGTGTTAAGGTCTTGACTTTCTCCTTTCGAGGTCTCTTTCCAGTCACTCTGCGCTACTTGGTTTTTTGTTCTGCATTGTCTCAGCTTGTGTCCTGTTGCTATCTGCTACTGCGGATGTTCATGACGTGTATGAGTTAATGAGGTGCTAGTCTTATCAAATTTTTGAAAACACATATGTCTTGTTGAACGTGATTTACTCCATATGCTGATAGAACATGAAGAGGCGGTCCAGCAGCGTGACTATCCTCAGTCCCTTCGCTGATGTCTTTCGACTATGAGCTTATACCAGACGCTGCATCATACGATTGACTGACCCCTAAGGCCTCGCCTCGTCCATCACGCCGTCACACAACTCCGTCAACGTAAACATTCCCTCCCCATTCAGAAATCACACGACCTCGCCAGCAACGCCGCCAACTCCTCCAACGCCTCCTGATCCTCGTCCGTAAAGCCCTTTAACTCCGCACAATCGATATCAATAATCGCCACAACCTAGCCTTGCGTGAGTATATGCAAGATGCAATTTCGAATAGTCAGTGCTTACCTTGCCTTCTTTGACTATCGGGACGACAATCTCGCTTTTCGACGCGCCGTCGCAGGCTATGTGGCCGGGGAAGGCTTCTACGTCTTCAACTAGTTGCGTTGTGGCTGTTGCAGCGGCGGTGCCGCATACGCCGCGGTTGAAGGCGATGATTTGGCATGCTACCTGGGAGGTGTAAGCTTGTGTTGTGTAGGGTTTTTATGTAGGGTGTGTCAAAGATCAGATAGCCTCTCTATCCTAAGAACAATGTACGTCGTTGGCTTGCAGGCTAGTGAGGATAGACAGGTACATATATGGGACATAAGAGTATGGTGTAGAATGAGAAGATTGTAGTGTTGAAAATGTTGTACGTACTTGTCCTTGAAACGGTCCCAAGATCAATTGCGACGCATCTGATGGGTTTGTGAAGTAAAACCCCGCCCAGTTCACAGCCGATGAAGGCTCGGGAAGAGAGTGGTACGCATGCCAAAGGAGGGCTGCTGTGTTGGAGAGATTGCTATTCGTTGTTCAGAACAGACATGCAATTGCTGATCGAAAGCATGGCTAGGTTTGGCTGCGTGAGAAGTTGACATACCAGACCTATCCTCGCATTAGTCAATCGTCCTGTAAACTCTCATTCGAATTGTCAATCAGAGTAGAATGGCAGCTTACCCAATTCCTCTGGCCCTCAAACAACACCCTGGCCTGCTCCAGCACCTGCGCATAAACCTCCCTCTTACTCAACCCCTCCCTATAACTCGACGAATCGGCATGCACCTGCTCACATCCACGTCAGCCACGAGCACATTTCGTCACAAATCATGCTTGAACGTTACCATTGTTGCCCTTTGTCTCGGCCGCAGCAGCGTGTCTTGAGGCTCAAGTACAATGCGTGACGTACACAGCCGAAGGATCTCGGCCTTGGTAAGAACGATTGGTCAATTCAAGAACCACACAAATGCACGAAGACTTCTTATTCGCTTCAAGATGCAGTAGCTGTGGTTGGAATATTTTGCCCTTGGGGAAGGTTTGTCGATGGCGCCATTTTGGCTAGGTTTGATTGGTGAGTTACTCAGTACGCGCAACATCACGATGAAGAGAATATGCGTCTGGAGATGATACGCGTGATCTTGGCAAAAGGGCAAAGGGAACTTCCGTAAGCCGTCTATCGGTAAAGTATGAGGGAGGGTTGCTTTTGCAGGGGTGGTTCGCTGACGTGGGGGCTATATTGGTGAGCGGTACCAGCGGTAAAGATCAATGTCTTGAGCCTCATCGTATATCGTGGGAAAATACATTTGCTTATTGCAGTGTTTAGCGATTATAGCCAATACATCAACATCGTGATATTTTGATTGTAGTGTGGGGGCGGAGCTCGCTTGTTAAAACTAGTGAGTATTGTTTTTTGTATTGATCTGATATCTGCAAGCCCAAGATCTTGAAAGGGCGATCTAGAATGGATGAGAGAGGGCGTTGAAGATCCTCAGATGCATGCTAGCCACTAGTATAGATGTTACAACAGTGTCAAGCCTATCGTTACACAGGCCTAATGCAACCGCCAGCCTTGTGCGGGGTGATCCGGTGTAGGTCGTGGACCGGTCATACACACGCACTCCAAGTGGCTTGCATTGCATAAAGGCAAAATGGTGAGCACGCTCTACATAACTTATGAGGCTCTTCTCAACGATGAGCGCGCTGTCAGAGTGCCCCCTCTTTGAACAACTCAGCGACACGTTCCAGTGTGACAGCGGGACTTTTGGCCGGGCGTCCACTGCCAGGACGAGGCTTCATAGTCATCTGCCACTTCCTCACCGTCCAAGTCCATTTTACTGTCGTACCGGACTAGTGGCGGTCGCGATGAAGGTGTGCTGTCCGGTGTTTTCCATGGTCTGGTGAAATCTATTACGACGATGCTGCCCAACGTAGTATCATCGCTGGCACCATACGATCTCCCAGGTTTGACCATGAACACCAATGTACGCTCATCTAGCACACCTGTAACAGATCTTGCATGGCTTGGGCCTGAAGCCAGCGGTGGGTTGATTATGGCGTGCAGACGCTTAGAACAAGGACACTTTGATGCGGGCGGAGGCCACATGCGAATCGGTGGTTGGGCATATTTGACGTGGTCCTCGAATTGTGGTTCTAGCTCATTAGCGCGACCTTTGCCTTTGCGGTTTAGGGGCGGAAAGTTGAGCGATGCTTCGTGTTGAGAACCCACTCTCAGCCTCAGACATGGCGGTTTAGATGGTTCATTGCAGCATCGCTCATCTTCGACAATGTCTAAGAAAGAAGTACATGCGTGGCTGTAGGCTCGAAATTTCGTCCGCGCGAGTATGAAAGATCGAGGCGACGTTTCAGATCTTCCAAACTCTGGGTGACGGCTCCAGCTATACTGAGGCGGCGTAGGCATCCAGTTTGGCTTGTTCGTTGAGTCCAGAAGGTCAACAAATAGGTCATTCTCTGGTAAAGGAAGTGCTTCTGTAGGCTCTTCAGAAAGTGAAGATTCTCGGGACGAGCGGTGGGGCCTGACCTGGAATCTGGAGGTGTAGAATGTGCGCGATTGCCGTGATGATGCTTGGGCCCATTCCCGTCGGGACTCAATTATCATGACTTCGTTAGTCCGCTCGCTTGCTTGAAGTGAGAGATCTGTCCACGAGTCATGAATGGGCCCTTGAGCATGCTGCCGACGATACACTCGCTCATCCGTCTCCATTGACGTTAGCGCAGGGTTCTTTAAAGGAAAACGGACACAGTGGTAAAACGACGTCCAATCAACTTCTTCAACCTCAAAGGTGCCCTGATTGGAAACGGCGTAAAAGTAGTCGTTGTAGATTTCAAACGCGACAGTTGATCCAATATCGGTGCCGTGAAAATCCTCGAGCAGCAGTGGCCGTTTCGTTGCGGGTGATAGAGGTTGTTCGTCCAAATATGCTCCAAAAATCTCCCACTTGTGGTGTCCATCGTCGCCCATGCCGGTGTGAGTGCCATAATATAGGTACTGCGAGGTGTGTCTTACAAACAACTTTGAGATTGAAGTAGTTGGAACTACTCTTATGACTCTTCTAGAGTTTGGCGGCTCTCTTGCGGTACTAATTGCAAAAATGTGCCCGACATTTGGACGACAATCGGCTTCAACCAGGATGGAGAGAATCTCGTCGCCATAGTACAGCATGGAGCATCTGAATGCACCTAACGAATCAAAGATCGACTGCATTATGGGTCGGATGATTATCGCAAGATCAAGCTCGACAGCATTAAATGGCGCACGCACCGCCGAGACGTGCACCATTTCACCTGCTTGTACGCAGATCACACCTTGGCGATACAGAAAGGCATTCCCTTGTTTTAGAACACGAGCTGAGAATGGATATGCGTTGGACATGGCATTTCGTCGATCGTATATCGCTTGGAGCGCCTGCTTGTATGTGACTAGTTTGGTTCGAGCCAGGTGAGCTTCCTCGGCGTGCGGAAAGGTCTACAGTTATGTCAATAAAGTAAACTTGCTTGCTCACAATAGATGGACAATACCTCAACGATGCATCGATGCAGTGTCCTTTCATCTAGCACAGCTCTTAAGTGGTGGCATGTTTGGCCTAAACGTATGATGTCGTCCAAGTGTAAACTCGAAGCAATGTAAAATAAGACGTCATAAGGTAGTTGATCCAGTGTTCTGGTCATGACTAGAGGGCGATGGCCGACCAGAGAAAAAGTGTGGGTGGCAAGGCACGTGAGTGATGCCTTATGCAAGCACTCAAGGTTGTGGCAGAAGGCAAAGCTTTGATAACTTGTATTGAGAGGCCAGATGAGGCTCTGACATGGTAAGCAGGAAGGTCAGCTGCACGAGCGGCGTGGTAAGTGCTAGACGACATGGGACTCCATGGAAGCTAGTGAAAGCCATGCGGCTCTGCTGAAGGTCTCGCTGGCAAAACTAACGGAAATTGCCTAATACAAGGGTTTGTACTATCGCGCCATACGTTGCGAGCAAGGTTGTGTTTAGTTACCTAAAAGATACGAGGCTGAGAATGAGAGGTTCGTCTCCGGCAGCGGTGCCCAGTGACTTGAAGGAGAGATAATGAGGCTCTGTGTTCTGCGACTAAACCAATCAGAACAGAAATGGCTGTTTCAACTCATGCTGATACTGTGACACAAAGGAAACAATGTGATGCGCCAGCTGATGCGAGACGGTGTTACCCAGGCAAGTTCCGATGTGGAGATGCGGCTCTGTTTCGCTTATTCAGGAATGGACTGCCAATCAGAACACGATCCTGTAGCGCCGCATTTGCCTAACTTCGAGCCTTGTCACATCCCTATTCAGAGCAGGATATTCTGGAGCCAGGAACCAAACGCCGCATCTTCGATATTACGCCTTCTCAGATCGTCCTCGGATCGTTCGAAATGTTCGTTATTTACCCTTACAACGCCCTTCGCAAGCAAGGCAATTTTCGCTTAGCTGTGCTTGGAGCATTCTGGTCCATGGGGGCGCTATGTTCTCAGCCTGATACGAAATCTACACGGGATGGGGCCATTGAGCGGGCAGTATGTATGCAGATGCATGCTGCAGTGGCAACGCCGACTACTATGACCGCACACACTAGCTATCTTGCGCCAGGGCACGCGTTTGGCCCTGGAGGTTTGTTGTAACTGGGTTCGGGCTACCCCCAAAGATCCGTTGTCCAATGGATATTGAGCGGGGATGCGGGTTGGAGCGGTCGTGAAGTATTGATCCACCTCCCTGGAAGGAATGCATGTAGTACATTGAATCCCACCAAAGCAATCTTTCCGCCAAGTGATCCGTCGTCCACAAGTGGCTGAAGGGGAACAGGTGCTTGGTTGCCGATTGTGTTTAAACGAGGTAGGCTATGACGCCGGAAACGGTAGTCGAAGGATCCATCATGTGCGGCCGCAGGTCTGATCCCGTACAAACGACTGCGGGTACAAGCTTCCGATTCGGAGTATTTCAGCGTACAGCTACGGGCTCCGTACAAGTGTGGGTATTGCTTCCTAGTGTTAGGAGCAGCAGGAAATGGTCGATTACGCAACAAGGTATATCGCTTCTGGGCAGCTGTGCTAGCTGGTGATGGCTGTGGTTGGTCTGTCACCTTGTGAGCATCCCTGCTTCTTTGGCTCGTGGTTTTCGATACATGATGCTTCACTCCTCAGGAGCAGCTCGTTGTCTCTGCTCTTTATTCCAGCCGCGGTACGGCCAGCCAACGGGAAGACTTGAGTAAGGTGGCAGAGTGTATCTACCGTC
Source organism: Ophiobolus disseminans (assembly GCA_010093685.1). Lineage (NCBI taxonomy): Eukaryota > Fungi > Ascomycota > Dothideomycetes > Pleosporales > Phaeosphaeriaceae > Ophiobolus > Ophiobolus disseminans. The sequence continues at coordinate 285,597 of MU006235.1, read as the reverse complement.
GCAACTGCCTCTATCTTCGCAGGTCAAGTTGCAGAGCCCGAAGACTCTACAGTAGCAGTCCATTGCTGAAGGGCAATGGACGGGTGGTTTACCGAATATCACTAGTAAAAGTTAGTACAAAGTTGACGACCGCAAAGGGCGAACCGAGAGTATGAGCCTAGCTCGGCTAAGCTGTGATTGCAAGCGTAAATGCAGACCCTAATGCACTGTTTACGAGAAGGATTGTAGCCGTCCTCTAAGCTGCAGCGGACGCTTTGAGTAAGGCGATATGCAAGCGAGGTCGAAGACCAAGCGCACCACACTCTGCGCTGACAGCAAGCACAGTCAATGACAAAACGAGAGGAAAACTTACTATGCCAAGAATACTCCAACACCCTTCCACTGATGTTATCCTCCAATTCCGTGTCCACAATCCACTCCCGATACCTGACATACTCCTCCCTCTTCCTCTCGCGAATCTTCTCCCTCGTGGCTGCAAATTGGGCACAGCAACTAACCCCCACTGTCTCCGGTACCGTCTTTTCGGGGAACAGGTGCTGGAACGCCTTCTTATAGTCTCCTCCAGCATGTACCGCCTCTCTGTGTTCGCCCTCCTCTGCAAACGGCTTGATTTCGTTGGGACAGCCCATCGACCAGGCGCACCTGATGTTTACGTAACCCTGTTCTTCGAGGTATGGGAGTTGGAAGTGTCGAAGCATGGGTAGGCCGTCGTAATCTGGGTCGTCATTGTGCCACTGGTAGCGATTTGGGTGAATGAAGAGGACGTTGTCGGGTAAGGAGTCGTAGTGGTCGATGATGTACCTGCGTTGTATATACATTAGCTCTCATCATACTGCTCACGTTACTCCGCGCTTGCGCAAGAAGATACCTACGTCAGGTACACCATGCTCTCGCGTCCCTTATTCTTTGGCACAGTAAGCGGCGCTTTGTCGTCATCGACGCGATAGATATTCTTCTCCCAGCTTGGGAAGTACTCGTTGAGCCAGGTCGCGTTTTCCAAGGCCTGTGACGCAACGACGACGGCGGTGCGGCGCTTCTTCGTGCCGCCGTTCACTTGAAGTTTTATGGTGTCTTTCTCGTGCGATGGGGTAGGTGAGAGGGTCGTGTCGGTCTCGAATAGTTCGTCGGGCAGGTGCGACAGTGCCTCGAGATCCGCGGCAGGTGTGTGCTTGTCCCAGATCTCGTACTTGAGATGCACAAAGAGCGCCGTGAGCACCAGCATGTTAAGCAAGATGACGGCATTGCGCGCTGTGAAACGAGGCATGACTACTCGCGCCCTGGAGTATCCGGACAGTTTGCGCAATAAGAGTTCACGCTGCAAAAAACCTGGGGAAGTTTGACATGTGGCTTCGTAGGGATCTGGCGCGATCGGCGCTAGTTAACCCCGTACCCAATAGCGTCCGCAGCGGACCTCCTTTTACCTCACATATGGTCTGCATGTCACACCTAGGTATTCTTAACCTGTCCCGTTTGCAGTGAGACTCTTCATCATGTCTTGGCACGTTTTTCATCATTTTCAGATGTTACGCAGCCATGCGAAATGTGGAAGGATCACAGCACACATTAGTCCCAAAAGTAGGTAAGACCTTCACCCGGAAACCATTGCGGCCAGTCCTTATCATCATCACAGACCACCAAAGACTGGATATATTCAAAGCACGATTAAGAGTGGTGCAGCATAAATTCATAACCCGAGGAGTTGTTCGTGCACTCGTCATGAGAGTGGCTGTAATTTAGCTACTACTTCAGATCCTCTTCTAAATGTCCACCTGACTCACCCCCTTCATCGAATTCGATACTGCGACCTTGTACGACTCATCGCCAGCTCAAGTATACAAGTCAACAGTTACCGCCTAGCGTTAAGTATGCAGTCAGTAGGTGTCTCATATGAGTTTCGAGCATATAAACTTACGTTCAGTCCCACGCCCTCCTGAGCAATGTCTTCTTCCTTCAGGAACAACAGCGGCATCTCTACCAGCGTGCCCTTGATCTTGCTCAACTCCTCCTTGACCTCGCGAACACCCTGTTCACCCTGGCTAAAGTTCTCGGCGACTACATGACCCCACTTGTACAAGCTGGGCTTCACGTTGTTCTTGTCCTTGGCATCCTGAGCGAAGAAGCGGGAGTAGTACTCGTCGTACTCTTTCCAGTTCTTGACCTTGTCATCAGGAACAGGGTGGAACACCCTTGCGAAGGCCTCCGTGTTCGTGCGCGCCCGCCAGTTCCACATATTCTGGAAGTCGTCTGACAACGGATCTGCTACCACTCTATCTTCCTCGGAACCCCAATCATACACATTCGATACGCCAACAGGTTCAAAATTTTGGTCCGGACGCTCTGGATCTTGTGGCTTGATAAGACCAAGGTGCTTTCGGAAGATCTCCCTTCGGAGCGAAGCGGCAAACCTAGAAGCACGGTAGGGACGTCCATCCATGGACGACTCGACAATATCGGGGTCTTGGATGATGATGGCAATCTCAGAGTCGTGATCTCCCAACTGAGAACGGTCGTTGAGGTTGGCAGATCCACAGATGACAATCTGGTCGTCGGCGATCAAGAGCTTGCTGTGAATGTAAAGTTCTTCGCTACAGTAGGCATCAATCTCGTTCATACCACCGCCTTCCCAAGGTACGTTGCGGATGTCTTCTCCATTCAGCATGTAGCATTCGCTGACAGAGTCCCAGCGACCACTTCCAAGTCCCTGTCGGCCGCCAGTCTTTGCCGCCTCCTGCTGGTAACGTTCGTAGTCACCCGGGTTGCCTTGTTGCTGGGGCCGACCAGAGCCTTCCATTTCATAGACACCATACTCTGCAGTAGCAGGCGGGTGATATGCTTGGTAGTCTCCTCGGGTGCCTTCGTGCGCAGCATCGAAGCCGTCGCTCGCCTTTTGGTAGGACACGCCACTTTGTTGCTCTGTTTCATGCATAACGTTGCTAGCGTTGATCCGATCGTAACTGCGGAGGTTGTAGAAGCGAATATAGTCCATCGGGTTGAAGCCAGCTTTAGCGATTTCCTCGTAGATCGAATGACCGCCGCGATTGATAGAATCGTACTGGAATTCCATGATGGCACGTGTGCCTAGAGCGTCATCGCCTTTGAGATCACCGGCAAAAGCTGGCACAGACGGAATCATGATGATCATTTTGTACTTCTCTCCGTTGCGAGCAGCACGGACAATGCGTTCAACCATGGCTGCGCCAATTTGATTCTTAACTGGCTTCTGCAGCGTTCCGGTGGCGGTAATGAAAAACTGATTTTCGATGTAGATGAAGTGCTGGCTGTTCTTGATGATCTCACAGTAGGCGTTTTGGATCGAGTGCTGAAACAGTCAGCAAGGTCCGATGATAATGTGAGTTGGAAGTTCGCTCTAGTCTGCATCTGTCGTTTTCGAACAGTACAAGACCATGGAGTGTCTTTAGGCCACATCCTGATGCGAACGCCCATCCAATGATTGTACTTACCTCAGTACTAATGTTGTGGCTCCACTTGGTTGAGCTGCGAGTGATCTGACAGTCTACGCCGCCTCGTTGAGCGCCGTGCTCAGCATGTGATTGATCAGAGTCGTCGTGCCCGTACTGGTGCTCCATTTGGTGGTAGCCTTCGTTAACGCGACTGTACAACTTCTGTCGTAGACCTCCACTCTGGCCGAAAAGACCTCGCTCCCCACCCTCGTCACCCCCAAATCCGCGCTGACCACCCTCGGTATTTGTCTGCTCGTTAGGGGCAAGGTTGGCGCCACCCTGCTGGGCGCCGCTGAGCGTGTCTGGTAGTCTCTGGTATCGGGTGGCCTTCTTGCTGTATTTCTCGTCATAGATGAAGTTCCATCTCTGGGAGAAGTGAGTGCGAAGATCTTGCACCACCGGACCAGCAAGACAGAGAGCGACATCGGTCCATCCCATGCGTGAGCTCTGGGTTCTATCTAGCTTGTTCTGATCCCATTGGTCAACATGCTGGAAGTCTGTCAATTCGTCAGTTTTCATCATCTCTTAAATGTGTCAAGTGAAGAGCTTGGACCACAATATGCAAAGCTGCTCAAGACATCCAGTGCCTGTTATATGCAGCCTGTGTTTGGAACTTGCAGGAGCGCTTCTTACCTAGCATTCTGGCGTTATTGTAGTCCTGGCCGGGAAAGATAATGCGATTCATATCGCCAGGGTGTGCATCTGCTATCGAGTGCTGGTTCGTGTCCCAGCGCCCATAACACAGATCCAAGCCACCCATGAACGCAGTATGGCCATCGATAAGACAGAGCTTCTCATGGTGGGCCCAGAACATGACTGTGCCGTCATGCGCTCCGTAAATCGCTTTCAGGCCATCGCCTGGCATTTGAGCTAGCTTTGCAGGGCTGAAGGACATGTTCTTCATCGCGGCGAAGAACGAGGATTGTAGTACTGCCGCATCAGGCAAGTGATCAGGGTGTCTGAAAACGCCAATGTTGGGGTGGAGGTCCTCCAAGAGATGCTTGGTGTGGGCGGAAGATACTGATATAGGAGGAGCGATTAGCGGATCTGTCTTTTCCCATTCTTCGAGCGATTTGAAGATGATGTCCAGCCCGACTCGTGTAAGACCTCTGGTGAAGCCATCGGTAGAGTGCGGTAAAAGAGAGTGGAGGTAGTCGGGCAAAGTTGGATTTAACAACTTACGAGTCAAAGCTTGAGTGACCTCCTTGTACACGATGATGTTGACCCTAACACCGCGCTCGGCTGCCGCATGCAGCATTCGATCCAAACGATACTGTTGGTTCTTGGCCGGAGGTCGTCGCAGGTACAGTTCAGGAGAGAGCCACCAGTCCAGGATCCAGACAGATTCCTTAGCACGCTCCAGTGCGAGAGACACGGCGTACATGTAGGAACATCCATCGACATACCACTTGGTCTCGTTGCCATGTCGCTCTGGCGCAAAACTCAAGAAGCGGTGCTGGTCGTGGTATTCCTGACCCGGCTGCGGCTGCGGCTGTCCTCCAGATTGTGATTGCGCGCCCTGCGGGGGCTTGTTCTCATCTTTGCCCGCGAGTGATTCCTTTAGATCGGCGACGAAGCCGTGGAAGGGCTCGTGGAGTTTGTTGAAGAACGACATGCCGCCTGAAGAAGAAGAGCCCTGCTGTAGAGTCTACCAGAATATGTCAGGACTGCTGAGTTGAAAAATGTCTCGAGCGGTGGAGAAGTGTGAAAGACGAAGAAGATCGCCCACATGCGACAACCAAACGGCCCGCTCAGCGCTATGACTTCCTTGATCGGCCTCTAACCCAGCTGAAACAGTGGGCCGGGTGTACAATGACCGCATGGCGTTTGTGTGAAAGTGTACTCACCTCTTTTTTGCCGCCAAACAGGCGTCTACCCATGTCACCAACGAAGCCTCGATCTTGTTGACCCTCGTTCCCCGGATTATAGTCCCCATATGCGAGGTCGTCATCGCGGCGATTGTGCGCCATTGCGCGAGACGCACAGCTTCTAAAGGCTTACTTGAAGCAATAAGATGGTGTTGATGTAAATGCGAAAGCTTGAGAGCTGGAGCTGAGAGCTTGTGAAAATGGACCCCGCGCCATTATCTCAGCTCACGATTCAATGCACGCCGCCAGCAAGCCACCTGCGGACGCGCATGAATGGGTTCAAACAACCAATGACAGAATGACGGGGCTTTTCAGACGAACGAACGACATCTTGTCGCACCGCAATGGTCTCGCCGTGATGGGATTCCAGGGTTCGTGGCATGCCCCTCATTGCCCCTCCTCAACCCCCAGAAGCATTGCAGCCCTGAGTACAAGCACCTTCCTTTCCTGTATCTGCATCTTCACATCTTCAAGCCCAGCCGTATCGAAAATCTCCAATGCTGCCAATTGCACATGGTCAGCATGTCGCATATTTCCAAATCTCGGGCTGAAAGAGCCCATAATGAAACCCGGAGTTGATGACGTAGAACTCGCTTGAGCTTCATCGGCAGTCCATCGGCATGTCGAAGCCGACCTTATCTCTACCTCCTCATCTGCAATTGCTGCAGCTATATAGTCACAAGGATTTGTCTTCAATATGGCTTCACTTTCTCGTACCGTGCTCTCCACTCGTCTTGCTGCTCGCGCAATTGTTCCTGCTACAACTCGTTTGACCAAGCCCACCATAGCTTCACGTAGCTTCCAATCCACCTCCTTCAAGATGTCACAACACCCCATCGCTACTCTTCAGGTATGATCAGAGTCCACTGAAGACAGTTAGCTTTAACACGTTTGCAGGAGGACCTTATCCCCCGCCTCCCACCCTCCTCGCCAATCCTCTTCGAAGCAAAGAAGAAGAAGAACTTGACCTTTGAGGCCATTGCGAAAGAAGTCGGACGCGATGAAGTAGCAATCGCCGCGCTGTTCTACGGCCAGGCGATGGCATCCTCGGAAGATATCAAGGCGTTGTCCAAAGTCCTCGATATCCCCATCGACAGGCTCGAGTGGCACCTCTCGGGCTTCCCTGACCGAGGGCGTTCGCTTGAGATGCCGCCCAAGGACCCGCTCGTATACCGTCTGTACGAAATTGTGCAGAACTATGGATATGCGTACAAGGCTGTGTTGAACGAGAAGTTTGGCGATGGCATCATGAGTGCGATTAGCTTCAGCACGAAGATTGAGAAGGAGACGGATGAGAAAGGCGAGTGGGCAGTGATCACGCTGAGGGGCAAGTGGTATGCATACTGAATTGTCTCGTGCCTCTTGACCATTTGCTGACGCCTCTAGGCTACCATATTCACGATTCTAGATGTCAAGAGATTTATACTGCCATGAATGAAATGAGAAGAGCTGTGTCAAACCTCAAATACCGACTACTCATTTCGTATGCTTGTACGTCCCACTGATCATGTGCTGCCCAAATCTCGAACCAAGTGAACAGAATCATAATATTGTGCTAGCACACAAAATGTTTACGTGTTAAACAATCAATTGCAACCCACAAGCCAAAACACCGAAGGCAGGTACAGTGCCTATCATGATATCACTCGCTCTTTATAAATTCTTGTTATTGTGCTTTCTTTCTTGCGGCTCTGTTATAGTTGAGGGTGGCAGGTGGAGCGCTGATTGCGCCTTCCTCTTACATGCCGCAGTCAGACCGCTCTTACCCTTCAACGAAGTTCCACCTTCACCTCACCTGCGCCGAGTTGCACTCGCTAGCGGGGCATCTGCCTGATCAGTCGCCCCACCGTTTACAATCTCATCACCGCTAGATATATATCTGACCTCGAATCACGGGCTTGACTCCAGCACCACCAACTTCTGTTGGATCACCAGCATCTTCTCAACACACCACAAGCACGTGAGGTCTGCTTCGACTCCTTCTCAGCTTAAGGCAGCAAGACGTGATACTACGATCGGACATTCACTTTACTAGCACGGGACCTCACCCTCACTGCTCGTCTTGGTACGCTTTTGAAGGAGCCAAGACATCGTACGACAACAAGAAGCCCACAACTTCGTAGCCGAACTTGCCAAGGCTGTCTCCCCGCCAGATTTCTAATCCGTAACCATTTGAAGTCACACAGCATCTATCATGCCGGCGCCCCTCGAGCAGCTCCAGCGCATCAAGTGCAGTTACCGCGACTGCTATGAGTCATTTGACACGGAGGAAGCTATGCACAGGCACAAGAAGTACTCGGATCGGCACGAATATTGCTCCAAGTGTAGAGTCGATTGCGAAGACTTGGACGAGTACGTGCTTCACAAAATCACGCGGCCGAAAGAGCACTACAAGGCCTGTCGCGTGTGTGGAGAGGAATTCAAGTCAGAACCCGGACTAAAGCTGCACATGGAGAAGGTGTGTCGTGAATTTCGTTTCATAGTGGGACTATTCTAATTGTAACAGAATCACCAAGTCAATCAGCGCCTCACGTGTATCGGCTGCCGCAAAGCCTTCCACAGCCCCCACCTCTTCATTGAGCATCTTGAGTTTGGACACTGCGACTATATCTCTGCCTCTCAGTTCCAGGGTCACATTGTCCATAAGCATCTCATCACCGAGTTGCTCAAGGGCGGTGATGCCTATGCCCGCTTCCAGCAAAAGACATCCAAGTTTGAGGCTGCTGTAGACTGTGAAGAAGAGGGCGGCGTCAACCTCGAGGATAACATGTTCGAGGATGGCGGTATTGAGGAGGTGAAGTACGAAGCAATCAAGCCTGATACCCCCCCGGACACACCATTGTCGCCAGCAACTATGGGACCGTACCCGCCTCTACCCTCCCAGACGAACAGCACCAACGACTATGACACCGCTTCTGAAATCGGATCAACTTTGGATGGCATCTCTCTTGGTGGTGAATCGGCAGCTTCGACTGTTGTCAACTCCCCCGTCACCTCTCCTGTCGCAGCACCCTTCCGTGCCAAACCATTCCAAAGCCAGTCCGTTGGCCAGGTCTCTACCACTCAGGGCTCCACTATCGCTTCGTCCAGCCGCCAGCCCAAAGTTTGGGGCAGTCGTTCCGGGAAGACCGCCAGCGATGTCCTCTTCCCTAGCGCCAAGACAACTCCCATCCCCAGCGAGTTCTCCATCGAGGCCCATGACAACCGAATGGAAGTGGAACACGGCTTGAATATCATGCGCAGCCGCTTCTGGGACCCGATGAGCACTGACTTCAACCCGGAGCGCTTCTACGACTCGGTCATCAGCAAATACTACTGTCCATTTGTGTGCGAGTAAGCATTCCCATCATCAGATTTAGCATCATTTTACTGACTCACATCGCAGGCAAAACTTCCCAACCGCAAGCGACCTGAACAGGCACATCATGAACGACCATCGCATCACCCGCATGAAGTGCCCCTCGTGCCTCAAGTACTTCAAGTCTGCCTCTTCCCTGATGGCACACTGCGAGTCTCGTGGTGCTCGGTGCCAGATCAGCAAGGCGGATAACTTCAACATCTTCCTCGACCGCTTGTCCGGTGGCTTCTTGTCCGTCGAAGAGAAGGTCCGCCCCGATCACCTCAACAACCCGACCGTTCTCATCACGAATGAAGAGACCGGTCGCATCGAGCGCTACAAGCCGCCTGTTGCAATCTATCTTCAGTACTCGGTCACGACGCCTCCTGACTGGAAGGAGCCTGTTCGTACGACCAAGGTCATTGGCGGGTTTCCTACGAGGCAGCCGCGTAATGAGTGGTAAGTTGTCGGAGTTGCTACACAGTCCTCCAGGCACTTCAGCCTAGAATGGTCTTCGGTATTCGTCCTAGATCTCAGGTGTGATACTCATCGCATCGGTCCCCTCTTCCAAGTTTCCGGCCACATGGCGTTCTGTTTTCAAAGTACACAGACCCTAAAGGTCCACCCCGGCTTTCAAAGTATCCCGACTCACACCTTTTCTTTCTGGTCTTCAAAGTCACCGATCGCACTGGGTCCGTCCAAGTTTGGTGACGCCTACGGAACCCAGAGCATTCGATTGTCATCCCAATCATCAAGGTAAACAGGGTAACTTTTCATCCAAGTTCGCGGCCTCGCCGTCCATATATCTACATTTCTTTCCTTGCTCTTCCAAGTACAACCTTCAAAGTATCTCGACTCTTCAAAGTGGGCAAAGGCGCGGTGGAAAAAAGCGTCAATGATATGCGGCAGCTAAAGCTGCAAATGATTATGGGATTCAGGCAGACTAGACTAGTCTGCAAATGCAATGAGTATTTCGTTTCAATCATGACCAATTCCCTCCATCCATGTGTGTAATCCAACGATCAAAGTGTGTGTGTCGTGATATCTATGCAAACTAACATTACCCCACCATACTTCTCTCACAATAAGAACATGGCCGGGTTCCTGGGCGACGGGTCCGTTCTACTGAGATTCAAACCACCCATATCGCACCATTTCACACCGCCAGTTTCGATGGGCTGGGTATTCGTTAGCAATTTCGCCCACTTGTAGCAGAGTTAGAGGGTAACTCACCAAACACGTCAAATGCTTGCACCAACTACATGTATTCCTCCACTCGTAGAAATTCCGCAACAACAAAATGAACGCAATAAACACGCACACAAGCCCGCCCGCACGGACGAGCCACCACGCCCACCACAGCGGCTTGCGGCCCTTGAAGAAGCCTACGGGCGCCTTGGCAAACATGCTGAGTTTCTGCGTTGCGGCGTTGCCCGTGGGCGCGAGGGGCTGCGTATCGACAGTTGCGTAGGGCGGTTCGTCGTTGCCTATGCGTTCGCGGAGCGCTTGTGGGGAATGAAGGAGGCATACGCCAAGGACGATGCCCATCAGAAACCCGCCAATATGCGAGAAATTGTCGAGACCGGGTAAGAGGCCGAGCACGAATGCGATTGCGATGTCGAGGAGCAGGAATAAGAGGTCCTTGACGGGCGAGCGGCGCGTCGACCATGTGTAGAGTAGATCTAGTAATACGAGGGCGAGGATGCCGAAGAGCGAGCCTGATGCGCCGACGGAGGAGAGGCCTTCTGCTGCGTAGTTGCCGCCGAGTATGAAGCCGAATATGCCGGCGGAGAAGTATACGAGCGTGAAGCGCAGGGGGCCGATTTCCTTTTCCATGTCTCGGCCCAGCGTGAGTTGTAGCAGCATGTTGAAGGCAATGTGTATTATTCCTGCATGTAGGAATATTGGCACGATGAAGCGCCACCATTGATTCGGCTCGTGGCTGCGGTCATTGAAGGACTTTACGTCGGATTGGTCGGGGACGCCGCCCATGCCGCAGAACTCGGAGAGCGAGCAGGAAATCGACTTGGGGTCAAGAGACGTGGTGTTTGGACACGGCCAGGACTGGACTTTGTTGGAGATTGTCGAGTTGATGTTGTGCATGCATGGGGTGAAGCGGGCGCCCATGTTGACGAGGACGTAGGGCGAAGGACCGATCATGATGTTGAAGTTTGGTTTGGTTTGGATGGGTGTGCCGGTGAGCATGCCTATGAAGAGAGTTAGCATTCGTTCTCCCTCTCCTTCATGTTGCCACGCCTATGGCGTATACAATATCGGGAAAAGAAAAACTCACCATTCTTGATCAGCTCCCCCACAAAGACACCAACCTGCACCGTCGTCAGGATATACACGACCCACGTGACCCTCCCCTGGAACCAGCCCTTCTTCTTCTTGCTCTTCCGCCGCCTCACGCCACCCTCTTCGTCGACCTGATAGCGTATCGGACTGCTGTCGTCGTCGTGTTTGTGTCCGTGCCCATCCATCTTCGGCTTCGAATGTAGCGGGATGGCGTTGTGGTCTGTGAAGGGGTCCTGCTGGGCGCCTTGGTAGGATGTGTTGCTGTGCGACGGGTATCCTCCGAGCGCGCCGGACGAGTTCGGTGTGTTGTAGTACCTGTTGTCGTCGAAGGGCGAGGGCGCGGACGAATAGGGTGTCTGGTTTGACGGCAGCGGCGAGGGCGGGCTGTCGCTCTTGCCGAACTGTGATGTGGTGCCGTGCTGTTGGCCGTGCGCGGTGTTGTAGTAGTCGTTGGCCGCCATGGTTGTGGGGGTCAAGGGGGTGGCAGGATGCCGAGGAAGGCGGAGAATATGTATCTAGTGGTGTGTATGTAGGTGGGATGTGGAGAGGAGCTGAAAGGCTGGAGTTGTACACCGGGGTCCGAAGGCGCTTCGAGGTAACGAGTGTGGAGAGGAGAGTATCCAGCAGCGAGCTTCAAGTGCAAGTGCAGTAGGCTGTTTCAGGATTTCTTATACGCATGTCAAAGCCTTGCACGGCAACGTAATGTGCTTCACGGATGGAGCTGAACAGCAGGGCACAAGCGATGCGGAGACGCGTTTGTTCCTCAGCGCAACCTGCACAGCCTCATCATCCCTGTCGCGGTCCGCTCATCTCCAGTTATTTCTATTCTTATAACGCGCCACATGGACTGACGTATGTCGCCATGCACAGCCAGAAAGACAAGATATCGCTCGCCTCACGGCCTGATCTTTATCATATGCTGCGGTTTGTGGCTCAGGAAGACCGGACAGCTGTCGCGGGTAGTTACATTCTCGAACCTTTGTGTCCTGCGCAAGTGGCTGATTTAGTGGCAACTGAAGGCGGAGCTTGCCGATGGTGGCGCCCAGCCGCTTCACTGGTCTACGCAAATACCCATCACACAAGCATAAAATGAATTTTTCTGGTAGGCCTCTTTGCTATCTACAAAGGAGGCAACACCTCCCTACAGTTAGGACACATGAGCCGGTACCTCATCCACCCCTCCAAACATCCTGTGTGAAAAATGTGCCGACAAGGCGTGACCATATACATCCTCCTCTGCAGAATCATCCCCGTACCGCCCATGCCCGCTCCAGCGTTCTCGTCAGCGCCAGCAGGTATGACAGGGACTTCGATGTCGTTGGCACAGATACTGCAGTCGAACACCTTCTTGCCTTTGCCTTTTGATTCGCCTGCGCTTTTCGACGTCGAAGGCTCAGAACATTCTGAGGCGTCGATGGTAGTGGGTGAGTCTGCGTCTGCGTCTGCAGTGGTGATGTTGAGCGGCATCGTAGCACCCTCTTCGTCTTCTCTTAAGATAGGATGGTAATCATACGCCGGCGGCGCCCAACCTTCTTTGACGAAGAAACGTGGACCAAGGACTTCCTGAGTCCCCATCGCAAGTAGCTGCACCCACATCCATCCAGCCAGTATTGCAAAGCCATACCAATCCGTTTTCGCAAATAGCACGTTGTCCTCCTTGAGGTAGAAGTACGCAACAGGTATGCTTCTGACAACAGATGTGCCAATAACGTAATCCCACCGCAAAGCCTTTCGGCAGTTGCGCATGATGTTGCGATAGATTTGAGGCACCCAGAAGGAAAGGTACAGGAACGAAGCCGTGTTGAAGTAGATGCTGCGGTACATGTTACGAGCTGTGGCGAATTGGATAGTGATGAAGAAAATGATAACCAGGAGGAGGCAGAACCGGCTGTAAAGGGCGCCTAGCTCGGCACGAGGGTTGGTGTTAGTTGTTGCGTTGTTGTTGTTGTTGTTGTTGTTGTTGTTGGGAGTAGGCGTAACGTCTTCATCTGGATCGTCTTGATCTGGTGCGATGATTATAGGTGTAGGCAGACGTGGACGCTCTGCTGTGGCTGGTAGTGGTAAAGATTCGGTCTCTGTCGGGACTAGAGTTGGAGCCGCAGCAGGCGGTGTTGTTGCCGTGGGTGCAGCAGCAGCTTGTTGTCTGTTCTGCCGTGCACGCTCCGCTGCCTGTATCCCCCAGATGTCCATCAAGAATCTCAGATGCGTGAGCACCGAGAACAGTGCGATGAAGGCAATGCTATACAATGCAAGCTGGGAAGTGCCGAGGAAGAGGTACATGAAGATGAGTATCAGGAATGTGAAGCCATCCCCAAGCGCCATGATAGCGATAGTGTAGAAGCTCACTCGGCTGCGCATGGACGGCGTTGCAGTCTCCTTCATCTGCTGTATGAGGAAGTAGAGCTGAAACGCGAGACTCATGGCAAAAGCTATGACGCCATGTCTCGCTCGATCGTTGAACAGCTCGGTCTTGGAGCCTAGTAGGTGGAATGCTTCCGAGGGTGGAAATGCTGGGGGTCCCTTTGATTCGATGACAAAACCACAGTCCGGTGAGAAAGCAACCATGTTTATCTGCATCGAGAGCTGTCGAGGGATCGGTGCTCCGGTAGGGTATCGCATTTCGTGTTCAAGCCACTCCATGTCAACGCCATTTTGAGACGGCACCTCCTGTAAGTACAGCACAAACTCGCAGTGGTGACCCTGAAACAGGCCCTCGTTGCCGCCGTCAACCGAAGACGTCCATGGGTTCCATAATGGGAACACGCGGGTCTCTTGCCGTTCGATTGTCTCATGTATCGTCCGATTCAAAAAAGTCTGCGATGCTGAGTACAGCTGCTCGTTGAACTGGAAGTGCGGCAATCCAAAGATGCCAGCATACCGATCGCTCGTAGTCGTCAAGACAGCCGTTCCGCTCTTGAGAAAATGTATGCCATGCGCAATGAACTCCCACCAATTGCCGCCAAAGCTGTCGGCGTCGCCTACCCTCACTTTCGCGCTTATCTCAGACATGGTCTTGTTCTCATCTGTCCGCATCCTGCCCTCTAACTCGGTGAAGTGCACCCTGATGAAGCCATGGGTGCCTGTGAGGTTGCGATCGTAATCCGAGAATTGCGCAAAGGGACTGTCAGGTACGGCGGAGGAGTTGCCCATGTCCTTCGGATGGCGCACCTGACTGAGCGACGAGCGCACCCAGTCTCCTTGCACATAGCCCGATATATTCTTGTATACTGGGACATGGTGACTGTCATCTTGCATCGTCCCATCAAGGACGCCTCTCCACTCATCTCCCAGCACCCTCTCAGATTGCTCCTTCGCTCTCGCCTTCACAGGGTCTAGCAGGCCCCACGCAAATCTGTCCTCTTCTCGAAGTCCCGTTACATTTAGCCATTTGTTGTTGTTGTTCACATCAAAGTCGCCATAGTGCGTCGTGTTCAGGATACCAAGCTGATCGTACTCGCGTTGGATGAGCTCTTTGTATCGTCCGCGCGCATTGAAGGTCGGCTGCTGTGGCTCGGGCGAGTTGATGAGGAGGAGTAGGATTATGAAGAACAGAAAAGACCGCGGGTCTCTCCGTACTTCCATCACGGTGGTTGACTTCGTGAAGCGCGGGCCATCAGGGCTCGAGGTGTGTGGTTGCGAGTGATGCTTGTAAGCTGAGTGACCTACAGTATGACGTTGAACCTCGGACTCCCGACACGCCGCAGTCGCTCAAATGCTTGGCATTGGAACTGTTTTACTAGCATAACAAGCCGTGATGCAAGCTGGGTAAGAATAACCATTTTCAAGGGTCAAGGGGGGTATTGAATTCATGTATTTACAGCAAAAGGGTGAGGTCCCATTACGTCGTGATTGCCCGAGCTCCTTATGAACGCCGATTCCTTTTATGATATGCGTGAACAACAGCTAAACCAAACATCTAAACATCAAAGACATCATTCCTAATATGTAGGACCTGCGATAGCCGCTGGTGGTGCTGCTTCGAGGTCGACTCGCTGCACCGTCTGGCGCAGATCGTTGCTGCTGCGTACGAGGTTGCCAAAGTACTTTCGTGCCACTTCAGCCTCTTGCTTGAACTTGCTCGTTTGCTCCTTCTTGTTTTGCAGCTTCTCCACGTTTCTCTGGAGACCGATGCGGACGTCGTTCGCAGGGCCCTTGAGCGCGCGTCGGATTTCAGAGCTGATGCGGAGGGCATTTTGGTGTGTGTAATCGATGGCAGCCAGCTGCTGAGACAGCTTTGCGCTGAGTCGATGTGGTAGTGACTTTGGCACTGAAGACAGAATGTACGACACTCCGATAGCAACTACATGCATAAGTTAGTATTTCGACCAAAGAGCAATCACTTGGACAACTCACCACCTGCAAGAAGACCAGGGATCAGCAGTCTCCTCATGTTGTTGCTGCCCATGACCTTCGCGGCACCCAGTGCACCATCGAGCCAGCCTACACCACCGACCAGTCGGCCACCGACAACACCAGCAACAGTAACAGCCATGCTAGTACCTGCGACCTTCTCCTGTCGTTCCCACAAGCCAGCGACATCGAAGAAGTCCCATAGTTCGATGTCGATATCAACCTGTCGAGCCAAGGCATGCACTGTCTTCTTGAACATTCTCTCCGGACGGAACATGACATCTGCATACAAATTGTTGCCAAGATGTAGAACACCAAGATTCTTTATGCCATTGTAGCCTTGAACGGTTTGGTTGCGAGCGTGCTCTTCACACAGACGAACAGTCTCTGCAACCTCGTGAAGCATGGAGTCTCTGATGTCTTCGGCATACTGGTAGGCTGAGAAGAGACCAGGGTACTCGATACCCAGATCTTGCTCGCCGACTTTCTGGATGGAATTGTTCAGCGTGTCGCGAGTGTATCCATACACTTCTGATGTCGTGTCTTCGACCATGCGCTCAACAGTTTCTCCAGCTTCGGTCCGTGCCTTCTTCGACTCTTCAAACTCTGGCTCGAGAGCATCAATTTCTTTCTTTACACGGTCCAGCTCTGCTTGGGAAACATCGCGGTTGACCGTCGCTAAGTTGTGCATATCTCCAAGCACATTCAATAGGTAGGTCTTTGCCGGGGCCAACTTCGATCGTGCCCTCTTCTCCAATACAAATCGTCGCAATGATGTCTCGAGTTCGCCAAAGTCGCGCTGCTTCTCGGCCTCCTTGCCTTTGCCTTTGTCTGACGGATCGTCATCGCCGTCACCGTCGCCCCCGGGAGGCGAACTTCCAGGTCCGCCCATTGGAATCGCGTTGCTCGACACGAAGTGTACGAGTTCACTGGATTCTTTGAAGGTAGCAGGGCTGAGCCCGTGCACCTGTTTGAGAATCATCTCCTGGCAACGCTGTTGATCGCGGATGACATCGAATCCGTTGACAACCATGAAAATATAAGCCTTCTCACGAGCCGCGTTGAAGATGAAATTCTTCGCCGATTCGGTAAAGTGGTTCGCTGCGGAAACAACGAAGACCACTACGTCTATCTCCTCCTGGCGAGCAAACACAGCAGTCGTCATGATGGAGTCTGCATTGAGACCTGGTGCATCGATAAGCGCAATGTCGACTACGCCGTTGTTCAAGATCGACTCATCCACGCCTCGGATATCTTGAATGTAGACCTTGCACTGGGAGAAGCGGTCGTTGTCAATGACAATCTTCTCCAGATCCTTCAAATCGAAGACCACATACGTGCTTTCGTCATGTCGGTTGTATGTTGAGCCATGAGGGATAGCATGGACTTCCTCTACGCCGCCGTTCTCCCGGAAGTCGAGGACTTCGCAGAAAATGCTGGTACAAGGCTGCTGGTCCTCTGGCAACACTTTGCGTCGAAGGAGAGCATTGCAAAATGTTGACTTTCCGGCGTTCAGATCTCCTGTGACGAGTACTTTGCTCGATGTATCTTCGATTCGCTCCTTGATGGAGTAAAGATGACGTATGCTCTGCTGAATCTGGCCGTCCAGGAGAGATGCAATGGAGCTTTTCTCGAGGGAATGCACCAGATCCGTCTGTGTGCGGCCACCCATGCGCAATTCCAGTTTCAGTACCGAGAAGTCTTGGGCCAGTTGCGGAGTTACTAGTCGCGGGGCCTCCTTCTCTGGCTCTTCTTCTGGGACGGGCTCTGGGACAGGGTGGTCGCCAATTGTGGTGCCAGCGCGTCGTGGCGGTCGCGGCCGGTTCCGCTCTGGAGACCGCGCGCTCGCGTCGAAGTCGCCGATGGCAGACTGAGTATGATGCAGACCGGGTCGAGACTCGTTGCGAGCGTGGGGCTTTTGAACTTCTGACGACTGGACGGAAGGGTAGTGGGCCGGCCATTTGAGGTTCATCTCTTGAAAGCTCTTCAATGTGTCGATGGTGCCATGGATGGCGCGACCGAGAGCGTTCTTGTTCTGGTTGTATCGCAGCTGCAATACATGGCTGCGCTGCTTGTCATGCTCCGAGGCGCTGGACTCGCCGCTGGGGATCTGTCCTGGCGATGCCGACGGCCTGTCCTCGCCAATGTTAGCCCGCCAACTCGAGGCCGAGCTGTCGCCATCCATCATACTGCCGCCGTACCCAGAGTCATTGTCCAGCATCGAGACCAGACGGGCGGCCGCTTCGGGCGTTGATCCGGAGCCCACAGTCATATAACCTGGGGCGCCGTGGCCCCGCCTGCCAGGAGTGTGCTCGCCCGAGGAGCGTGCATTGTGGCGGCTCGAGGAAGAGGACTCTCCGGAGGCGGAGGGAGTGGCGGGACGCTTATCGGGATTCATCGAGGTGTCTGGCTGTCGCGCGTTGACGGGGGGTTGCGCATGTCGTGGTGGGTGTCGCGAGGTGGGAGGTGGGAGGTGGCTAGGATGTTGGGCGGTGAAAGAATTACGTCGGGGGTGGTGATGCGGGAATCCAGCGGTGGCGTGCAAACCTCGGCGCTAGCATGGGTCGCGCCTGCCTGCCAAAGCATGGAAGCAGTTGCACAGCAGGCATCGATGCATACAAGCAGCACTTCACTTACGCCCTGGACATCTCTGTGATTGCTGTTGCTATCAAGCTAGACCAAACCACAAACGCCGTGGACCTTCTCCTTCAAGAAACACATCACATCCAGCGTTGCGCCCAACCCGCGATAGCCCATCCGAACCGCCTACACCCCACTATCACCACACGCTTGCTGTAGGCTCACAAAGCAGTGCCTGTGCCCCGAGCATCCTCATCGCAAGCATGAATCTGGTGGAATGGGCTTTCGGCAAGCGGATGACTCCCGCGGAAAGATTGAGAAAACACCAGCGTGCACTTGAGAAGACGCAGCGAGAGCTGGACCGGGAGCGCGTGAAGCTCGAGAACCAGGAGAAGAAGCTGGTGGCAGACATCAAGAAGAGCGCCAAGAACGGTCAGATGGGGCCTTTGCGCATACAGGCGAAAGATCTTGTACGGACACGACGGTATGCTGGACTACGTTGTGGTATCTATTTACATGGCTAATGTTAGAGCAGATACATCCAGAAGTTCTATCAGATGCGGACACAGTTACAGGCAATCTCGCTGAGAATACAGGTAGGGTTACCACAGGCAGATCAGCAGGAGTCGTAGCTAACGACAGGCAGACTGTACGAAGCAACGAGCAGATGATGCAGTCCATGAAGGGCGCAACTAGTATGGTCAGGCTCCCATCCTCCCTCCACCACTGACACGAGATAGCGCTCCTGGGCAGTATGAACCGCCAGATGAACCTCCCTGCCCTGCAGCGCATCGCCATGGAGTTTGAGAAGGAGAACGACATCATGGACCAGCGGCAGGAGATGATGGACGATGCAATCGACGACGCTACGGGCATGGAGGATGAAGAGGAGAGCGAGGACGTCGTCAACCAAGTCCTGGACGAGATAGGCATCGACCTCGGACAAGCAGTATGTGCAGCACATGAAGCATAGAAGCATTCGCTAACCACAAGCAGCTCGGAGAGACGCCAAGCGGCCTACAAAAGGCTGCGGTGCCTGAAGGAAGAGTGGCACAGGCAATCGGTGGACCCGATCCCGACGATGATGACCTCCAGGCTCGCTTGGACAGCCTGAGGAGATGAGGAACTTGATCATGTCTTGAGCTGAAATCACGACGGAACGTTGATATCCCTCTGTTGAATAATGATGCTTTTGTAACATGCAGTGACAAAGAGTGATTCGATCACATCTTATTTTCATTCTCCGTACTCATTTCGACGCTTTTGTGAAGTGGGGCGCTAGATGGTAGAAGTACAGTAAATGGAATGTCCCACGAGCTTTGATAGTCGATCTACTCAAGACACGGCCGGATAAATCCTGATATACCACCTATCCACGTATACGAAGTACGTAGTTCGTGCCCACAGGTACCCATGCTAAATCTAGCTTGCAAACCCCGGACAACACTACCCTGTCACCCTGTGCACCGAATCTGGATTCTGCAGATCTTCGACTTTGCTATCGTGGCGCACACTGAATCTGCAACGGTTTGCCTGACTACAGACCAGACATGACCGAGGCACGTCAGCGAGTTCCAGCAGAACCTTGAAGCGCCAATGAACTTGGATATGACACACGAGGCGGGGTAGAGCCACGGATGTGAAGTTGGCGCCTTCCAGTTTTTGTGAAGACTCCCCCGCTTTGAAGTGCATGTGCAGTACGTGCGCTTGTCTGGCCCAGGTGTTAAGCCCACTCCATTATTCCTCGTTCCTCGAAGCCTACTCCGCCCAACACTTCCACGCATCCTTGGGTCTCTTCAATCGCGCCACACCACACCCTACGTCATCACTGTGCCCATCACATCTCCTAGCACGTCGCCGGCGCTTGCAGTTGCATCTCTCTCTTACTCCTAAACACTCGTAACATTCGCCCGTGCAACCAAACCCACAACCTAGCCGAATACCTGTACGAGGCAGCAGAGGTACGTTGCTGCAGGGTGTTGGCTTGGCACGTCGCTGCTTGATCCTCTCCGACACAACCCCTCATTGCACACGGTCGCCTTCTTTGGGAGCTGTCCAGAGAGCACAAGCTAATACTGTAACCCCAGCATTGACGTCACTTGGAACCTGCTTGTTTGTGCCTAAATTACCTCAACTCCCCAAAATACCCGCGCCTACTGTACCACTCTGCCGCTCCAGCGCGATCGCCGAACCTTCAACCTGGCAGGGAACAAGCGCAGGAGCTTCTCCTCCCAAGCTGGAGGAGGTGGCTTGTTAAATCGGATGTTTGGCTCCGGCAAGGACGAAGAAGGCGCGACTGTAGACAGCCCCACGGCCATGGACGCATCAAAGCCAGCGCCGGCGTCATCCCCAGCTACAGCAGCCCCAGTCTTAGGAGAAGACGCTTCTGCAGCGGCGGCGAAGTCTGCTGGCAACGGATCTGCGCCGACTGACCGCAAGAGCAGCGATGCCGGCTCTACGCCCACAACAGAGAAGAAGCGGAGGAGTTCCGGTGTCAGTCGCGCAAGAGATATGTTCTCCAGCGCGAAGAACTCGCTGCATCTGAGCGGCTCCTCTCCCACAATAACCTCAGCAGCTCCCGAGAAGACAATACAAACGCCTATCCAAAAGCTTGGCAAGTCCGATGCTGCGCTCAGTGTTCCTCAGGGCTCCCTTAACAACTCTGCCGGCGAATCCGCGCCTGGCCCACGGTCCACCTTCCGCGTTGGCGTTACTGAAGATAAGAACAAGAAATGCAGACGTACGATGGAGGACACGCACGCTTATCTGTACAACTTCCTCAGCACACCCGCCCCTTCTTATGGCACAGAGCAGCGCTCCGTAGCCGACGCTAGCGTCGTCCAGACCGACATTTCTTCGCAGCAAGTTGTCGAGACTGACAATGGATACTTCGCTATCTTCGATGGTCATGCTGGCACATTTGCTGCCGATTGGTGTGGAAAGAAACTGCATTTGATCTTGGAGGACACCATACGAAAGAATCCAAATACCCCGATACCGGAATTGCTTGACCAGACTTTTACAGTCGTCGACCAGCAGCTCGAGAAGCTGCCCCTAAAGAACAGTGGGTGCACTGCGGTGACAGCTATCCTAAGGTGGGAAGATCGAGTGCCTAATGCGCAATCGTCTACCGGCTCAGTTTTGTTTGCCCCAGCTGCAGTCTCAGCTATCAAGAACGCGGAAGGCAGCGAGACCAAGTCAGATGGACCTGATGCACCTACCTCGGAGCCCACAAACGAGCAAGCCGTGGAGACCAAGCTACGAGGTGAGGCTAGCCGACAGAGAGTACTTTACACAGCAAATGTGGGCGATGCACGCATCGTCTTGTGCCGGAATGGTCGGGCTCTTCGACTGTCTTACGATCACAAAGGCAGCGATGAGAACGAAGGTCGTCGTGTAGCCAGTGCCGGCGGATTGATACTCAATAACCGCGTTAACGGCGTTCTTGCTGTCACTCGAGCCCTGGGCGACGCTTACATGAAGGATCTGGTGACTGGCCACCCTTATACAACAGAGACGGTAATCCAGGCAGACCAGGATGAATTTATGGTTCTCGCTTGCGATGGTGTAAGCACTATACGGTCTTCTTGTTGATATGTGCTAACGTTCAAAGTTGTGGGACGTCTGCTCCGACCAAGAGGCCGTCGATCTTGTCCGCCAGATCCAAGACCCTCAAGATGCGTCCAAAAAGCTTGTCGACTATGCCCTCGCTCGCTTCTCAACGGACAACCTCTCATGTATGGTCGTTCGATTTGACAACAAGGCGCTTCGACAGCGTAAGAATGATGCCGCGATGGGTGTAGATGGCGACCAGGCAACGGTGAAGGGTGGAATCACGGAAGCAGAGGCCATTGTTGCACAGGCAAAGAAGTCTATTGGCGAGCCAGAACAATCGGTTGAGAGCGCCGCGAAAGAGATCATCATGGAGGAGTCTGAAGCAGAGCCAGGCCCTGAGCTCAATATTGAGGCGGTCAAGGCAGCTCAGAAGCAGTAGGAATGATCGCGTCTCGATTATGGCTTGGAGGCGTACTCTATTCAGCGTACAGGCGGCAACTATGTTTGGGTTCAAATTCTTGATTTAGAGATCTCTCAAGGGTGCCGCCCGTGTTTGCACCTCGCTCATGATGCGTAGTGGACGCAGGCGTTGGGCCAATGACGAAGACAAAACGTTCGTTTTCTCTTCTCGTAGCCTTAGTTTAGGCGACGATGCTATAAAATCAACATTCTTCAGAAGTTTCTAGTGTACAAACGCATCTCGCATGTTGTGCACGAGTCAGGACCCCTGCCGCACGTGCCCCCGCTGTGAATTCAATGCTGAGGCTCAAGTTGGCGGCGATCTAGCGCTCGGGTTTGCGGGGCAGGCACCCCATCTCTCAGCCCAGTATCACCTCCACATATCCGTGCAAGCGCTCTTCTCCGCCAACCCTGTACCGCGGAGGCGACGGCCCTCATGCAGAAGCTCTTTCACGGAGCGCACCCCTCCCACCATGTCTGGCGTAGACACCGCAACGAGCCATGCCCCTCATGACGCCGCTGGGGCGGTGCCTACCTTTGTGTCTCCCCGGAGCTTGCTCGCGCGACCGACGCTCTCTGCCACGGACAGAGAACAGATTGAAGGCCTGGTAGGGTATGACACGCTGGACTAGCACGTGTGGAAGCTGACGCCCTGCTAGAGGACCATACGCGCCTTCCTCAAGGCCCGGACGAGCTACGACGTGCTGCCAATCAGCTACCGCCTGATAGTCCTGGACACGGCGCTGCTGGTCAAGAAGAGCCTCAACATCCTCAACCAGAACGGCAAGCGCGACCACGTGAGCTTCCGGCTATGTGCTAACGTCGTCCAGGTATCGTGTCGGCGCCGCTCTGGGACTCCAAGTCGTCCACGTTTGCCGGGCTGTTGACCACCTCCGACTACATCAACGTCATTCAGTATTACTGGCAGAACCCCGATGCACTGGCACGGGTGGACCAGTTCCGCTTGAACAGCCTTCGAGGTAACAGCGTGTCTTAAACTTTCTATAGTAAAACCTGACGCTGCCAGAAATCGAGAAGGCGCTCGGAGTCAAGCCGATCGAAACCATATCCATCCACCCCGACCGTCCCGTCTACGAAGCATGTCGCAGAATGCTCGAATCACGTGCGCGCCGCATACCCATTGTCGACACCGATGACGAGACCCAGCGCACCATGGTCGTCAGCGTCATAACGCAGTACCGCATACTGAAGTTCATCGCGGTGAACGTCAAGGAAACGCAAAAACTTCGGAAGCCGCTCATCGAGATGCCCAACGTGGGCACATACCACGATATCGCGACAGCCTCCATGGACACACCAGTCATGGACGTGATTCACATGCTCGTTAAGAAGAACATATCGAGCGTGCCCATCGTTGACAGGAAGGGTTCGTAGTTGGAAACTCGCCTTCGTAGCTTTTGCTAACATATCTAGGCATCGTGCTTAACGTCTTCGAAGCTGTCGACGTCATCGCACTCATCAAGGGCGGCGTGTACGACGATCTGAACTTAACTGTGGGAGACGCACTACTGAAGCGCTCAGACGTAAGTTGTTCGATCCCTGAAGATGCGATTTTATTTGCTAACACCTTGCAGGACTTCCCAGGCATCTTCACCTGCTCGCTCTCAGACAACATGTCCACAATATACGACACAATCCGGCGGTCACGGGTTCACCGCTTTATCGTCATCGACTCGGAGAGTAGGCTCAAAGGCGTCCTGACGCTGAGCGACGTCCTCGAACACACTCTGCTAGAAGGCCTGGAGGATGACGAATAGAGTACCGTCATCGAACGGCAGCCATTGTACCACGATTGATCACATTTCTTTCACTCATGTGCGATACAAATTCAAGTCCCATGAAGGCAATTCGGGGAGGACACGATTCGAGAATCAACATTTTGCGGGCACCAACAGTCTTCTCAAAGTTAAGAGAACATGTACGGAGTACTGAGTCTGAGCATGCGGCATTCTAGAAGTCAAGCAGAGAGCGAGTGTGTTCTGTTATTTCAGCAGTCTCCTATGTGGGCGAAGCATAGACAGTACGATGTAGTTTTTTTAATATTCATCATACCTCGTGTCACTTTTCGCTATCCATACTACAAGTTCCAACACGCTGAACTAATCATTCCACAACAAAGTCAAGGCGAACCAAGGATCAAATCACTATTCCATTTCAATTGTCGGAAATCTCTTGGATATATTGCCACGTCCGTCCCTACACAAAATAACGCAAAATTTGGGTACTAGAAACCGTGAGCGTCGTGCAACATCGGCAAAAGGTTATGCAATGCCACAATCAATAAAGATACAGACTCTTACAGTCACTCACTCCACATCATCCGCGAACCGAACTCTCCGTCCTCCCCGCTCGCGATCTTTCCGCTTCTGTTCCTCCCGCTTGAACTCTTCACACATCCGCGCCGTGCGCGCATTATCCTCCGCTAAGTTCCCAGTCCTCGCCAGCGGCCCACCTGCTTCATAAAACCCAGTGGCAAGATGAGGCGGCAACTTGCCTTTTATGCGTTGGTCGTCCCAGTAAATCTCCCACATACACCGCGCAAACTTCGCCTCGCATTCCTCGATGCATATAGCCATCGGGCTGCGAGGAAGTCCGGGAGCTGCGTTGTCTTTCTGGGCGGCTTCTGTGACGAGCTTTTCTTTTTGAGCAACTGGCGTCGGCGTCGGCGGGTCGGAGAACGAGGAGGAGGAATAATTGATGACGGGGGTGGTTGGTGAGGAGAGAGGTGGAGGCGAGCTTGGGAGCTCTGTGTCGGTATCGTCATCGTCGCTGTCGCTCTCCACGATGGTGGACAGGCGATGGGTGAAAGTGGCTATGGCACGGGATGACTGCACTGCGTTAGGACAATTGTCTTCTTCGTCTGATGAAGAATCAGAACTTACTGAGTATACGCCGTCGAAATCCGTGAAGAGGGATGGGTCGATGGGACTGCTTCCTGTTGAGTCCATGGACCGGCCGATGGGACTGCTTCCTGTTGAGTTCATAGACCGGCCGATGGGACTGCTTCCTGTTGAGTTGTTGTACAGGCCTGAGTTTGGGTTCGCAACTGAGTCTGATGAGAAGCCGGTGTCTGAGGTCCAAGAATTCGTGGTTTCGTGGACGGGGGTGGCGGTAACGACTTGCAGTCCTCGCACGCGAGTGGGGGCGATGATTGTAAGTGATGGTGATGGTTTTTGGCATGCTGTGCATCCGTTGTGTGTGCAGTGAATACCGGATGTCATGGTCGGCGACTCCTGTGTGTTGTTGTTTGTCTCTGGAGCAACTTCGGACAAGTCAGTCTTTTTGGAGCGGCGGAACATCTTCTTCATTTTCTTGCCTAGTCGGTGAAAGACGTTTGGTTTCCTATTTTCTTTAGCAGTAACGATCGAAGGTGGAGGTTGCTGCGAGTGGCTAATATCCTCTGAGTCGTACCGAGTCTGACGACGAACGATACCCCCTAGATCCCGGTCTCGTGTGCTCGGATTGTACAGAGCAGCAACGCCTTCTCGCTTTTGGTGCTTGAGGACTTGCTCCGATGACATAGGAGTGATCTGTGGACGTGCACTCAAGAGGTGCTTAGCCTTGAAGACTGTGCCGGTGATGGATGGCACAGGAATGAGATTCGGGTATGTCGAAAGAGTCTCCTCTCGCATAGCAATGATCTTGGAAGATTGGCTTATTTAGAGCTTTGTTTCAGCTGTAGGCGCTTGGTTGAGAGTTGATGTGAGTAGATGATTGCGGATTTGAGGGCTGTGGTGAGACGAATATCAAGAGGGGAGAATGGTTGCAATAATATAGCGAAGGGGGCGAGCAAGTGTGGATGGGAGAAAACCATGTGCGGCAACCTTCTATTGCGGCTCATAGTGAATGCAAATAGTGTCAACGCCAGCGACTATAAATCGTGCTGGCTGCGTAGGCTCTGACATCTTACGGATTCATTGTTGCGTTTGAATCAAATTCATGAGGATTTGCCGCCTTCAAGATTCATATCAAAAAAATTGGGGTTAGAGAGAGTATTAGATAGAGCAAGTACCACCAAACAGATCAGTTTCAAACACCAAAATGTACATTGCATTTCACTTTCTATAGGTATATAGCACGAATTGGTCATATTGGTATATATTTCCAGTGTAACAATTGAGTCATAAGACGTTCTGCATCTAATTGTACGTTTTTCTAAGACCCTTCATATCCACTAACAGCTCAGGCCATCGTCTAAGTTTCAATTCAATGGTTGGCGCCGCTGCCACCACCTGAGTGCATTAGCATTTTCCGCACATCCCCTCGCACATTTCCACTGCCTTCTCCATTCCTACCCCCATTTGCAATAGCGCCCATCAATATTTCGCGCATTTGTATACCCTCGGGTGTTTCTGCTAGGTGAAGGATCTTATTCTTTGCGTGCATTCCGACCTTTCGCCATATCTGTTCGAGATCCATGTTGTCAAGTTTTCGATTCAAGAAGAGATCGAGGTGGTCGTCATAAGTGCTACCAGTGCCTTTTTGAACACACTTTTTAGCCAATCCCTGCATTATCGTAAGCAAGTACCAGTTATCGTTTGTCTTCGGACATTCGTAAGACATGTCGAAATCGACGAATTTCACGTCTGGGTCTAACTGACTGCTTGATTTGTACCCAATGATCACATTCTGGGCCGTTAGGTCTCCATGATAGTGTCTAGGCTTACACTTTTCCTGTATAAAATGGAGACAATCTCGCATCTTGACCAGTATGTACCACGCAAGCTCTATCGGCCATGGACATTGGCTCTTGTAAGCAACTAATGTACCTGTATCACAAGACATTGCCAATGTGGACAGGATGAGCGAGTGCGGAGTTGTGCGCGTGTTAGCAGCTAGTAGTGCGACGATATTACTACCGCCCGGATGCACATGAGCCTGCGAACCGAAGACTTCAAGAGCTTTTTGCTCGTTCAGGAGGCTCCGTCCGGGTTTGGCGATCTTGATCGCTACGACCTTAGACAGGGCATCATCAATAGCCTCATCTGCTTCTCCACGCGCAAACTTGATCTTAGCAGAAGATATCGTAACGTTGGGAAGGGCCTTGAAGACAAGGGCATTTTGGCCCTCACCGACCATGTGGAGCTTAGTATAGCCCGTGGGCATGCTGTCAAATACTCTAGCAGTAGACATTTTGGTAGAGTTGCTGAGTTAAGAGAAGCTCACTGCAGATGATGATGTGCCGTTGTAGAAAGGTAATTTGTAGCGAGTGGGTACGATTCTACAATCTCCACAGGCGATCGGATGTGACTTGTCAATAGCTAGTGAACCTGTGGTGCTTGGGCCGTGAAACCAGCGATTGTGGTCCTAAAAAGGAACAGATTTGTGGGGATTAACATGGTAATCATGTGAAATGGATTGAACTTTACGTAGTGGCACAATGAGACCTTCGGGTGGTGAAGGAAAAGTACACTAGCGAGACATTGGCGTAGGACCCAGTCGTTGGACGTGCACAATGACGGCAGAGCGTTGCCATGTAAGTAGCGGCTCTACTTCATCGATAGATTCGTCTCACTAGTTTTTACAGCGAACCAGAGACATAGAAAAGTGTGTGGTCTGTTCGCCAATTGCCTTCCCGCAATCTGTTTAATGACCAATAGCCAGTATCAACAATATGATCGGAAGCAAGAGATGAAGGAGACGACGATTTTGATTCTAGATTACGAGAATTTATGTACTTACTGCACATTACAGACCCTACTGGAGTTGTCATCAGGACTGGACAAAAGTTCTTGGATCCTGTTCTCCAGGGCTTTGCTCTTAGCTTTCGTTGTTTTGAGGATGACATACTGAATATGCATTCGGGATGTCTCCGAGCAAGCGTCGAGCTTATCCTTGGCATATGATCCATATTTGGTCAACAACTTGGCCAGGAACTTAGAGTCGCAAGTAGAGTACGCTACTGCTTCCTGGCTGATGGCTTTGTGAAAGCTACAGATCTTAGAGGTACAACGTGGGTCCGGGTAGTGAGCACTAGAGAGCCAATCGCACAAAGTACATTCGAGAGACGAGTCGTCGATGATGGTTTGCATGATGGATAGCAGTCCCTCAGTGTCCCTGTCAATCAACCCCTCGCTTAGTACCGAACCGTAGAATGGGGCACGCTCTGACATTTCAAAGTCAAGGAGTTTGACTTTGGGTAAGTTACTGTCGTTCGGTTCCGGATAGCCTACAATCACGTTACCCATGTGTAGATTGCGGTGTGCAATACTGCAAGTCCTGTGTAAAAACTCCAGGGCTTGGTGGATCTGTGTATAGACAAGCCATATGAACTCCTCCGGCATCTCATTGAAGCAGCGCGCCAAGGATTTCAAATTGCAACACACAGGCATGGTGGATGTTGCGATCCAATTTGGTGCTGGTCCAGAAGCATCCCAAGCGAGGAGCTCGATCAATGGTAGCTCCTCTGTGTGGCCTCGGCGTTGCTGCTGGATCTCCTTGAGAATCATGAGTTCTGTGCTGGTGACCTGTCGGCACCATTTGGCGAACACTTTCACTACCTGGAGCTTCGATACCAGCTTTGTTATAGCATGCGAAGTCACTTCCCTTGCTTCCGACTTGACGGAATTCACTACGTCTTTTGGTAAGCAGAAGTATGCGGTTGCCAAGAGACCAGCACCAGCTTTGCTTACGTGGATGTAGGATGATGGGAGCACTGCAGGTGGCTCTTCGTATGGCTTCGGAAGATTCTTCAGCCCCATTTTCCACATGTTGATCCTGTCGCACTCGTCAATGTGCCGGTCGCACGCGTCATGAGCTTGGTATGCCATATCGAATGTGGTAGATCGGTGACTAAGAATCGAGAAATGGAGGGTGGATTTCTGAAGAGACTGCTGGAGAATTACGGAGCGAATCATAAGGTTGATGCTCAACATTGTGTGGATGTGTCGTATTGTGAAAGTATTATCGCACGCAATGTTCTCACTTGAATGATATGAATTTGTGAAACGAGCAAGAAGTTTGCGCAGCACTCGTAGAGGGCGAGTATCACACACTTGTATTAGTGTCGGGCGCGAATCGTAGAATGTGCTGGTCGGATATCGCTGATGACTTGTAGGGGCCAGAGTTACCGGATTCAAGCTGCACATGGCTGATATCCGACTGGAAAAATAATTGAAGACTGAATTTTCGTTGTTAACAGCGTGATAGAAGGCTTGTGGGAGATGGAATTAGGTGGAATTCGTCATTCATGTTGTGATCGGCAATCTCCTGCCGACCCGATCACGCGACTTCCCGCCGACACGTCTCCGAACACCTCCTCGGCATGATCATGTGTTTTCCAATCAGTTCGAATCCACGACGGTAGCCAAGGCTTCCTACTTTCATCGAACTCTGCAGATACGTGTGTTATGTCACGCATGCTCGACCAGAAGCATCATTCCCGACAGATTACTCCACGACGACAAGATATTTCTGGCAGCACCTTATCGCAAAGTGGATCGAGGTTTCATCTCACACGCCGCTATCATCCATTTCACCAGCTTGGTTTGCGAAGGTTACATCAACGGGCGAAGCGATCAGCATGCGGGGAACGATACCGGTAGCGCCTGATGGCATCCTTGCTTGACCGTTCCCTGCAGGATGAACACCACTTAATATGTCAAGAAATCTTACCATGTCATCCATGCTCCCTTTTCCTAGTTAATTAGATTTTCAAAATGCGTCAATGGATCTTGACTGCTATTATCAGTCTTGGAGCTGCACTGCAAATACTACCGCCAGTACAAGGGATCGATAGCAACACTGCGACAGCAGGTTTCTTACTGCACAATGCCCCAAAGATAGTATATATCGACGATGCATTTGCAAGTACCAAAGACACTGAGGGGCTAACCCTGATACCACCGTCAGCAGCCGAATTCGCACAAACCTTCGTTCAGGACCTCATTGATCTCTTCGGCGGCAACTGGACCTTGCGCCAGGTCGCCGCGTTACCCAATCAAGGCATACGTGTTGGACCCTTCAGAGGAGATGTGAACCAGCTTACCTACGAAAATGGGATCGCGTCTGAAGAAGGATATGAATTGCAAATCGCCAACGGCAGCGTCTACATTGGCGGAGCAGGAGCAAGAGGCTTGTTCTGGGGCACACGCACCTTGCTGCAAAAGATGTTGATTGCGGATGGATCTGCATTGAAGCCAGGTCGTACTCTTGATGCACCGGCATACGCCACACGAGGGTATATGTTAGACGCTGGGCGCAAATGGTATGCACCGGGCTTCCTCAAAGAACTCTGCACCTACGCATCCTTCTTCAAGATATCGGAGTTTCATTACCATTCGAGCGACAACTATCCGCTGAATCGCGGTCGGAATGAGACGTGGGCAAACGTCTTCTCTCACTTTTCACTGTACCCTGAAGTCAACAAAGAACTGCAAGGCATAATCCAGCGTCGCAACGAGACATTGTCGCGGGCAGACTTCGAGGATTTCCAAGCACATTGCGCAAAAAGAGGCGTGACCGTCATTCCTGAGATCGAGGCTCCTGGTCACGCACTCGCGATTACCAAATGGAAGCCGGAGCTCGCACTGTCAAAGAAGGACTTGCTAAACCTCAGCCATCCAGATGCAGTTCCGACGGTAAAGGCTATCTGGTCAGAGTTTCTTCCGTGGTTCCAGACGAAAGAAGTGCACATTGGTGCTGATGAGTATGATCCTCTACTCGCGGACGACTACATCAATTTCGTAAACGAGATGGCCAATTTCATCAAGAACTCGTCCAGCAAGCGTGTTCGCATATGGGGCACTTATGAGCCCTCAACGAACCTCACCATCTCAAAAGATGTGATTATACAGCATTGGCAGTACGGACAGTCGGATCCGGTCCAGCTCCAGCAGGATAGCTACAACGTCATCAACTCGGAAGACTGGTGGGCATACATGAGCTTGAAGAACGATCATAGTCCTATTCTGCCGGCTACCTACCCTCAATTCTACAATGTTACTAGGACTTTACACTTTGCGAATCAGCCAGGCTGGCAGTGGGACCCTTCGCTCTACAATCCGGTCAATACTAGCGAGCAGCTCAAGTCAGATGCTAGCGAAAACCGAGGTGCCATTTTGGCGGCGTGGAACGACAATGGTCCGGATGCGACAACGCAGCTCGAGGCGTATTATGCCATGCGTGAGGGCATACCGGTAATGGCAGCAAGAGCATGGGCGGGTAGACGAGGGATCGGTCTTGATATGAATGATGTCGTAGCCAGTGTTGAAGTCTTGGTAATTTCAAGAGACCTTCTCCTAAAGCCGATCTTTTACTTACGCTCCTGCCAGGCATCCAAAGCACCAGGTCAAAACTTGGACCGCAGAGACCTTGGCTTTCATAGCCTATCGAACGATTCGCCACTCTTCTCTTGGACGCAATCAAGCGGTAACGCAAGTCTTGGAAAGCGCTCGTATGGCCCACCTTATAGCCTAACACTCAACGTATCATCGCCCTTCAAGCTTTCGGGACCAGATACCACGCTTTCCTTGGGTCCAGCCGTGTCTAATTCCACGAACGACACAAATACCGCGACGCTGATATTCACAACGTCAGATGGGTTCCCATACCCCTTGCGTTCCGTATCGATTCACGACGGCCATGACCCCGGGCATCCTGGTCGTATCTGGACGAACCAATCTACGTCCACACACCTGCCTGTGTCACTCACGTTGCCAGTGAGGTTGAGGATCGAAACGGATGTCGTCAGTGGAAGCCGTGCCTGGCTCAATGATATTTTTGCGGGACGCTTCGAAGTCTTCGTATACGGTGGTCGCAACACGCTGTTCAGCTGGAGTCAAATGGCGCTTGTTGCACCTTTAGATGTAGCGGAGGGCGGGGTGGATGGGCTTGTACTGGAACATGGTGTAGGGTTGACGCGGGATGGTGGTGCTGTGAATGGTCCTCTACAGAGCAATGGTGAAAGGCGGTTAGAGCAGCATGTGCTCGCCGTAATATATGGAATGGTGCTGGTATACTTGATCGGGTGAGCGTGGAAGGTCACCTGCAGAAGATCTTATCTTGATAGGCTGAGATACCCCACGGTTGTGTGTTGAGTGATGATCGGAAAGCTATGTACATTGTGCACATTATCTGTCTAACAATCAATATGTCGCCGTCAGTCGCTGGATCAGATAGTCCCCGCTTGTCACATCGCCATACTTCCTCCCTGCGTCGTCGACTATACCCGGTATTACCTCGATCATGCGCTCGTAGTTGGGGTTGCAGAAGTATGCTATCGAGTATCGTGGCGGGTATATGTCTTTGTCCGCGTCTTCGGGCTTGGGTGGCGGCTCCACTACGCG
The DNA here is from genome assembly GCA_010093685.1 of Ophiobolus disseminans. Taxonomy (NCBI): domain Eukaryota; kingdom Fungi; phylum Ascomycota; class Dothideomycetes; order Pleosporales; family Phaeosphaeriaceae; genus Ophiobolus; species Ophiobolus disseminans. Next base: position 253,382 of record MU006235.1, on the reverse strand, counting down.
GTGCTTTGTTGATTTGATGGTGTCGTTGGACCATCTTGCTAAGAGATCGCCGGCATTGACGACGATGGTGCCTTCGATGGGGGTTGCGTCAACAAAGGTGCCCTTTGGCGAGCGGACTTGGAGACCGCCTCGAACATCTTGGAAAAGAAGCGTGATTGAGCCTGATACATTGTCAGCCTGCTGTATGAAGTGGGTCCTTGGCGCACATACCGTAGTCGCTATGCTCTCCCGCCCTGACCTGCAATTGGCCGTCGTCTCGCTTGAAGATCTTCTTCGAGACGCCCGGGTAGTGCAGCAAGCGCAGCGTGTTGTCGCCTGCGTCCGTGAAGCCATCGAACCAACTCTCCTCGATACCCAGCCCCAGCGCGATGGCCCGCATGACCTGCATGTGCAAGCTCTTGCATGTCTCAAAAAAGGTCATCATCTCCTTCTTAAAGGCTTTGGCGTCCTCATCGCCGCTCGGCCACATGTTTGGCGTCTCGGGCTGATCATCGCGACCAATCTCCAAACTCTCTTTCAAGTCTGGCACTGTCTTGCGAAGTTCCTCCTCCGTGCCTGTCTCCTCCAGTACGACCAATTTTTCGCGTCCCTGTGCCACGTAGCCTCGATTTGCGGCAGCCGAGTACCACGCCAATGCATCCTTCTGGTCTTGTGGGCGTGCAAAGAACTTGGCGCTGTTGGCGAAGACGGTTGACACCGTGTCGGCGCTTATGCCGTGGTTCCTTAGGTATATGAAGCCAGCATTCTGGAAGCCTTCGAGCACGGCTTTGGCCGTCGATTGCTTTGCCGAGGGGTCGTTGGAGAGGAATTGTCCGAAGTCGATGAGCTGTCGCGTGTCAGACGTGGTTGTGTGCTATGTGTCTTGAGGGAGGCAGGGACGTACCGGAATGACCAAGTCGTCCTTCGCGACTGCCTGCTCTGTGGTGGGACCTGCCATATCGATGAGCAATTGGGTCTGTGCAGCCTCGGATGCGGGCAGTGGTGGGATTAAGTCGGCTTTCTAGACATTCACCGATCGGAATCTGCATCGGACGACGAACGCGCTTCACGCGGCCATGTCCGCGATAGCTCCGTCACCATGCCGAGATGCGCGAGTGAGGCAGGAGGGGCTCATGCCAGAGAGGGCAGGTGCACACGAGCGATAACGATAAAGGTGGGGTAGCTCAACACCAGTATAATCATCGTGACATCTCGCCCCGACGTTGCCACTGCATCGCCATTCCATCGTACATCAAATTGCAATTTTATCACTTTGAAAGACGGTCGATATCTCATGGATCGTACTTCACACACAGCCTGATGATATAATGTATTGTGGTCGAGGTTCGCGAAGACGGCACACTCAACACCGTGCAGTGCAAATTCCTCAAGTCCGTTCACTCTGCCCAATAACGTGGCGCTAGAATTCAAGCATTGTATATTGCATCAGATCTATCAAGGCGCGCGTACGACTTTTCGGCCAGCCACCTCAAATCTCTGGAGCTCCTGGATGATCTTAGGCGAGTCTGCGAAGTCGTAAAGCTCGATCTTTGGTGTGATTTTGCCTTCGAGAGCGAGTTGAAGCAGCTCATCCATCTGCGCGTTCGTACCCGTGGACGAGCCTCTGATAACGAGACCTACAGCTGTTAGCACATGAGCTAACAGCAATGATGCACTTTGACATACCTCTGTTGGCGATATGGATCGGTGACATGGGGAACATGAAGGTGTCCGGGGGCAGCCCCACACAAACGAATACACCACTGTTGCGTACCAGCTCTGGCGCTTGGGTGTAGGCTCTTTCGCTTCCCGCAACGCATATCACACCGTGCGCACCCTCGCCATCTGTCAGGTCCTTTACAGCTTGTACAACATCCTGTTTCGCGTAGTCCACAAACGCGACAGCACCCATCTCTTTGCACAGCTTCTCTTTCTCGCCACTGTCAATCGCAATGACCTTGTAGCCCTTGATCGTAGCATATTGAACACCAATATGTCCCAAACCGCCTCCAGCACCGACGATCGCGACGTAGTCTCCAGGTTGCACTTCCGGCTCCAATTTTGAGACACCACCGGCAAGACTCAGTCCAGCACATAGCAGTGGCGCGGCGACCTCGCTCTTCACACCTTCCGGGATCAGAGTGACAAAATCTGCATGTGCCACGGTATACTGTTGTAAGGTACCCCAGACATTTCTTCCGGTGTTCTTTTGCTTCCCACAATGATTTATCTTTCCTTTTTTACAGCTAGTGCATTCGTTACACGCGCTCCAGAGCCACTTGATGCCCACTCGCTTTCCCAACAAATCTTTCGCGACACCGGGACCAAGCTTGACGATTTCACCGACACCTTCGTGGCCGGGCACTGGAGTATACTTGCCTCGACCCTCGACGTTCATGCAGTCTGAGTGACAAATACCCGAGCATTCGAGCTTGACGAGGATTTCGTGCTCCGCAGGTTGTTGGACTTCGACATCGTTACGGATCTGGAGCACGCAGCTTGGGCTGGGGTTGTCGATCCAGGCCACCGTCTGTTTGTCGGGGATGGAGTAGTTGGCCATTGGTATTCAATTTGTTCCCAACAGGCGCCTTTGGCCGCACTTGATCTGAACGATGCGACGGGTCTAGAAGGCGGAAGTGCGATGAAAGAAGACGATGATTCCCAATACTACCGCGAATATCCTTAGTCAGCAAATGCGTAGGAAAGAACAGCAGGAAGTCTCAATGAAAGGCCTGAAATACGACATGAAAAGTGGTGATATTTCTAGGTAAATCTACCCCGCTGCCCCACGTTCGGAGACCTCCGACGAGCCGCCAATCGGAGGGCGTCAAGATCCGTAGTCTGAACAGAGGTCTTCGGTAGTTTGCAATACTTTCCGGTGCCTTCATGTAATCCTAGTCATCCTAATCGTATCTTCTACAACACCACTCAACCGGGATTAGTCACTGTTCCTTATCTACCTAGGTAGGGTCTGCTCATCCGAAACAACATTTTCGTAAATCAAGCGGCTCCTTTCAGCACAATACATTCACTTTTGCCTCATATGCATCTCAAGCAACTTTACTTCGGCCTTGCATGCAGCGACCAGGCCTGGCATCTCGTACTCTTCCGCGATCGCAAGAACACTTTCAATCCCCATGCATTGTTCGGCGTACGAAGCCATGGAATCTCTGTCTAACGCAGGGAAGCCAGGAGCGTAGATGGATTGTGTATATATCCAGCGCAGAGCGACTTCGAACCATCCTCGATTGCCCTCGCCCTCCGTGATCTTCAACATGGGATGTTTCACAACCTGAACAAGTACCAGCCTCAAGCATTGCCGTGCCTACTACCGCTGATAAAACAATGTCATACAACTGATTTTTCGAGAAGGCACTTCCTGAACACGCCAGAGAAGCTCGCTAAAATAACTCGATGGGCATCATAACTGCACCATGTTGTATCTTCTGAATTGTAGACACGGATGGTGATGTCGGACCATGTTGCATTGTTGAACAGACTAGATCTACAGTCAGCGTCGGATCTGGTGTGCTGAATATATCCACATACGGGTTGTTGTTAGTTTTGATGGAGATATCGGACATTCTGGTTTGTTTTGCAGTGGAATTACGGCTTTGTGGTATATGGTGCTGGGCAAAGTGAAGAAGGAAATTTATATGGCAAGAGATTGAGGAATGAGTCACGGCAATGGGTGTGAAGTGGCATTTCATGAAGAGCATTGAAGCTACTTGAGCTTTGCTGGAGGTTGGAAAGGTCACACAACGAGTTTCGCAAATCCTGACGCTGTACCTAGAATCGGTGGTGCAGCAACTAGATCTGATTTGCTCGCTTTTTGAGGGGTGAGTCACACCCCTTGCCTGAACAAGCGTAGAAGAAACGCAGTCATCGTTCAATTTATATAGAAATGAAGGCTCCAGGAACGCTCTCACTTGTCACAATTGACACTGAGCATGCGACAAGCCTAACATGGAGACAACCATCAAGAATTTGCTAGCTTCACACCTCCAGCGCACTCTTGACGACGATCGCCCCATCGTTGTGATGACTTGCGGTATAGCAGGTAAGCACGCATTTATTACTTGCAGAGTGACGATACTGACGATTCTCAGGAGCCGGCAAGACAACGCTCGCAAAAGCCATCGAAGCCACGTACCCGGCCTTCACGCGCATTTCAATCGACGATATCACCTGCCAAAACCACGGCATCTACGGCATCGACTATGAAGCATCTGCTGCGCTTTATGAGCAATATCAAGACGAAGCCGACATCACCTACCGTGCAAGATATCGCGCTCTCCTTGCTGATAAAAAAGACGTGATCCTCGAACGATCGTTCTACGCCAGAGAAGATCGGGAGGAATATCGCAAAATGGCGCACGATGGTGGTGCTAGAGTCGTCTTGGTTTTCTTGAAAGCGGAGGGCGACGAAGGGAAGGAGTTCCTTTGGAACAGGATATGCAAGCGCAGTAATAGAGGGAAGACAGCCGATTCAGCACTGGACATCAGCAGGGAGACGTTTGAAATGTACTGGAGAGGTTTCGAGGACCCAGTGGGAGAAGGCGAGATTGTAGTAAAAGTGGGTTGAGTGTGTTACCGGGTTTATTCACCGGATGGTATTTGGCCATCGCGTGCACGTGGTGGTCACACAGCGGGGTTTTAACCCTACAGTCCGTATGCGCCCTGGAATTTAGTCTTGTTGCACTTCAGAGCCGCCACAAAATATCGTAAGCCACAACATATGCTCTCATATCCAGGAGGCTCTCAAAGCAATTCACATGTACTCAAGACTTCCAAGAGTCTCACCAGGAGGCCGTCAAGGATATACGTTGGCTTTTGCCCCAATCGAGCACGAGGAGAAGTTTTTGATTTGGCCACCTTTTACTTGAAGTAGTCGTGTGTTGCTCGATACAGAATCTAGGCCTCTTGATGCTTACAAGCGTGCTAGTCACATGTTACCGCGCTTCACTGGCACACTCAAAGATGCTAGTGCGTGGTGTGGAGAAGGACATCACGCAAGGGCAATATTCTGTTTTGTTTACACGTTAAAATGTGACATAGGGATTTCGGCGCATCGGTTCTTAGGGTTATGGAGTGAAAGAGAAAGCAAACGCGCAAGTTTGCGCAATCATGTAAAAGAGCGGAGCGCGTCAACCGCGACGCGTCCATTCAAGGTTCGAAATATTCATGGGCTCGGTATGCAGTTCAGTCTCATCCTATACCTCTCAACTCCACGATGTCGCCGCCGACACCTTCGAAGGATGGACTTGAGCACTGTGCCCACAGCTTCTTCAACAAGGCCGTAAACTCCCTACACCCGCGCCGCAACGTGCAGCCTTTGATGCTCACCCCCGGGAGCCTCATACCTACCGACATGCAAGTGGCTAAGCCGAAGCCTGCGACAATTCCCCTCGTTGCCGTCGAGCTCTCGAACTATGCGCCAAACATATCACGCCACGACATCCAAACATTATTCAAAGGCTTCATGATCTCTCTGGACTTCATTTTGCCGACTGCAGCGCGCTTTGCATATCCGCTCCGTACATTCATCTGGCTGGTCGGGAAGGCAGAGGCGGAGCGCGCAGTGAATGAAGTTAGCGGGGCGTTCGTAGGAGGGCGGCAACTACGCGTCACGCTTGTGGATGTCGACACGTATGACCAAAAAGAGATGGTCGTCGCCGAACTAGCAGACGAAATGAAGATAGCCATTGTCAGTACGTTGAGTCCATCGGCCAGTGAGCGACTCACCACTAACACTTCCAGATACCGCGCACGTATATAATCCACGCCTCGGAACGAAGATCCTCGAAGTCCGCGAACACATCGAAGGAGCAGCCCATTTCGCTTTTCTCCAGGCTCGCGATCCGGTTACTGTTCATAGCACGCCAGAAACGCATCTGAAACCAAACGCGGTGAAGTGGGAGCTGGTGGCGGGCGGACAAGCCGACGCTCGTGGTGCGAGAGGTCAAGATAGAAGCGTGCAACTAGCTGCACTGAAGAGCCTCCAAGAGACAGTGGAGAAACAGGGCGTGGCGAAGAGAGCCTGGGAGAGATGGGATGGGAGCCGTAGGCTCGACCTAAACATCTAGGTTCGATGCGCGGTACATCTAGCTCCAGACCTCATTGTTGGAGTTTGGCAGCTCGGAATACTTTCAGTATACGATAATCATAGCTAGTACGTTTGGAAAATGAATGGGAAACGTGTTCATGACGTGGGCTGCATATGTCGAAATGATGGCAGTGAACGTAGAGGATCTTGCAGTCTCAGATCCGGAAGGAGCACCCTGGCCATAGTGTGGAAGTATCCACGGCAGGCGGACTAATTTCTGCCGGATTTACCTTTGAAGGCTGTACTGTTGTGGTTCCATCAGGCCCGGACGAAAGTGACAACATTTTGTTCTCTGTTCCACCTGGCTTGAAATATTGTAACTCACGCCGCTATGACAAGCTCTTCGGCTTTCACACCGTGCGTATCTGCCAGTTGCCTTTATCATCTGCGGGACGATAGATGGAAGTTGTAGGACGATAGTCAGGGCGATGAAAACTACGGAGTGGCAGAACGAGAATAAGGAACATGATGTAGAGAACAACAAGCGCAATAAAAAAAAAGCTACATGGTTCTCAGGTGTAAAATCAGCAACCATAGTTCGCTATCAAGTCTCTCCAAGGAGTTTACCTGTCGCTAAACAATCGTGCTAGACAACAATTTGAAGACCGCGGGGCCTTCCAGGTTTGGGGGGAAATATTCTTACTCGGACTGACAAACTCACACGCAGAACGTGACGAGAAAGATCAACATGCTCGAAACCATGACGGTGGACCTAACGTTCCATGGGTCGAACTTCTCTGAGATGAGATGACAATTCATAGTGTGGTAAATGATGCCAAAATCTGAAAGTTGAAAAAGGGGGGCAGGCGTAGACGGCGCTAGGTCCAAATCAAGACTGGGGCCGGGAAAATTCACGAAAGTCGATCGCCATCGAACGTCGTGACCATTGACTTCGTTCGCTCAAATCAGCAAGCAACATGTATCAATAACATTCCTAACATTTCTAGTATTTCCAGGTGTTTCTCAAGTCCCTCTTCTTCCGACATGGACCGTCATGCTCGTGTCGTCGCACAGGTGGCGTCAAAGGTCAAAGATTACTTCACGCGCAAGGAGCCCTTTCGAATAGCCCACGGATCGACCAATAGCACGCGTCCAAATCTCAAGAAGCATGTCGTCGATATCAGCGAGCTAAGAAATGTCGTCAAAGTGGACGCTTCGACCAAAACCGCCTTGGTCGAGCCCAATGTACCGATGGATCGTCTCGTAGAAGCTACATTACCGCATGGCCTTGTGCCACCAGTCGTGATGGAATTTCCTGGTATCACAGTAGGAGGTGGATATGCGGGCACTGCTGGTGAGAGCAGCAGTTTCAAGTACGGCTTCTTTGACCGCACGATCAACGAGGTGGAGATGATTCTCGCTGATGGGGAGGTTTTGAAAGCCTCGAGAAAAGAGAAGGAGGATCTTTTCCGTGGTGGGGCAGGTGCGGTGGGCACATTGGGTGTCACTACACTTGTAAATCTGCAGCTCCTCGAGGCGAAGAAGTATGTCAAGACAACATACTGGCCTGTTCGAAGTGTATCGCAAGCCGTAGCAGAGGTTGAAGATCACACAAAAGGGTCAAAGGGAAAAGCGAACGACTACGTTGATGGCATCCTGTTCAGCAAAGGTCATGGCGCAATAATCACCGGTGAAATGACAAACGAGCTTCCGTCGAACATAAAGCCACAAACCTTCAGTAACCCGTGGGATCCCTGGTTCTACTTACATGTTGAAGCCGCTACACAATCTTCCAATGAGCCGGTCGTTGAATACATACCAATCGCAGAGTATATGTTTAGATACGATCGCGGCGGCTTTTGGGTTGGGCGATCTGCCTTCCAATACATGCATTTCCCCTTCAACTCATTCACACGATGGTTTCTGGACGACTTCTGCCATACGCGCATGCTGTACCGCGCCCTTCATGCATCTGGTATTGCCACACGATACATCGTTCAAGATATGGCACTCCCTTACCCAAATGCGGAAAAGTTCATCGACTACACCGACAAAACATTCAACATTTGGCCGTTATGGCTTTGCCCGCTCAAACAAAGTCCACAGCCGACTATGCATCCGCACACCCGTGGCGACTTGAGGGCGGACCAGATGCTCAACATCGGACTATGGGGCTTTGGACCTAACGATCCGAGAACCTACTTGGCAAAGAATCGGGCGCTCGAGAAGACATTGGGTGAGATGGGTGGCATGAAATGGCTGTATGCTCATACATACTACACCAAAGATGAATTCTGGTCACAATTTGATCGCGAATGGCATGAAAAGCTGAGGAAAAAGTATCGCGCGGACGGTGCGCTGCCAGGTGTATATGACAAGGTGCACGTCGACATTGAGAAGTACACTGAGATGACGAGCAAGGACTGGAGTATGCGTATGAAGAATTTATGGCCATTGGGCGGCTTTTGGGGCATCTGGAAGAGCATTCAGTCGAAGGACTATCTGCTCCACCGAAATGCGACGTGGAGATCGAGAGATTGAGGTTAGGTGCTGTCATAAAGTCAGTTGACTTCGTTTCGTTCTCTGCTGTAAGATATACAATCCTTGGGGTACATCTAAATCCCATCCAATTTTCTGAAGGCAATTTTTGTTCTAATCGCTACATCAATCTAGCCAGTGGCTCATTGTGTGCAAAGGAGCTCGTATTTGGTGATGTACCACTATGAAGCCTGGATATCCTCACAATACTACAAAGGCGTCATAAATTTTAAAATAGAAGTTTTAAGGTAGACAGGTCTTTGTGTGCCGAAGTATATGCTGTTGCAATATCTATTGTATAGTAGCACGTTGACTATAGCATATCACCCATCACTGTGAGGTGAGGTGAATGTATAACTTTCGGCAGAATGTTCGAGCAGTCTCGAGTGGGACCCCTGTCCAGACATAGACTCGTTCAGCATCACAGCTGCCTCTACTAGCATCTCTCAACATTCAACTTGGGCTAGCACTCATGGCGCTTGAATTTAATAAAGCCAAAGCAAACAACATCTTCCTCCGGGCATTCGAAGACTGCGTCAAGAGCATCATTCGGAATCTGCCAACGGATGTCACCAAGCGCGAAGCAGCGCAAGCCATCCAGACTATCGCACAACAACTCAACGGTGATTATTCCCGGCTTGCTTACGTCAACGAAGTCATCCAGGCACGCATCTGGGAAGATGAAATATGGGCGGTTGGCGCAGCGGTGGACGTATACGAAATGCTTGCCAGGGCTATCGACCCCAATCTCTCCATTCCGGACCTCCCTATGAGAGGTCCATACCTGGTACGCAACGAACTCATGAGGTCATGTCAGTCCCAGTTCCAGCGGATGATGACTGAGGCGGACTGGAGTCGCAGGCTCACCAGCTTTCTCGGCCAGCTGTGCACCGTAGGCAACATCACGAGCACAACGCCGGGTATTGCCTTGCACGTCCTGGACAGCTTGGTCTCGTCCCTCTTCTTGAATCCCAACGACAACTTTGACCATCTTGTGGGTTTCCTCATGCACGCCGGACCCTATCCCGACGGCCAACCGCAGTTGCAGACCCATCTCGCGGCTCAGCTCCTCCAGCTGCAAGATCGAGCGCAAGAGCTCAAGGTATCGAGTCGACTGGCTGTTCATGGATCAGTCCAACTGAGGGAGCGTGGCTGGCGGACGGAGGTGATGGATGAGGGCTCTCGGAGTGAGCAACAGGCTACGGAGGCGGCCCAGAACTGGATGTCGGATCTGGACCCTCTAGCATTTCAGCGACCGGAGAACCTTGATCAGCGCTGAGATTCAGTTATATGGTTGGCCGCTTGGGCGTTATGGCGAGGTCGTACCTGCTGAGAGGGTGCGCCTTCAACGTAGTCTGTGTATCATGGTGTTGGTGAGTCATGGCGTCTCTAGTCTTGAACGACAGAAAACAATACATTTGTAAAAGGGAATCGCAAGCCGCCTTTTGGCCGCGAATTGGTCGGTAATGCCAAGCTTGCGCGTTTGCTCTCACTTGCATCAACAACAATAACCAGCCCGCTTCTACCTCCGATACGTCCACCTCGACTTTGTCGGTTGTCAAAACACGATGGAAACAACAACAAGCAACGCTTCGCATACTATTGAATTATGTCAAGATGTATACGCAAATCATTTCGAGTTTCAGGGGACCGCGCGCCTAGTAGTGGATATATTCGATAGCGATTCCGACAACGCAACCATCGAAGAAGCCTTTACAAGGATACAAGAAGCGATGGGAAGGGACCCTGTCAAACTATTCGGCCTCATTGATGTTGTTCACAGCAAGCTCGTCAGACAGCGGAACTGGGCGACCGATGCAGCTGTGCGGTTCTACAGGTAGGCTAACTATGTGAGGACTTGCGAGTCGTTCTAATAGTCGCACAGGGCTTTCTTTATGAACTTAGACTTAAGTTTCATCGACGACACCGACTTTGAGCACGGTGCAGCGACAGGTAGTCAAATCGTCGTGCAACGCGTCATCGACAAATGTACGGCGGAACTCGACAAAGACGGCGAGTGGGACTCACCTGATGTCAGGAACATGCTCGAAGTTGTCGACAAAGCCTTCGATGTCGGCAGCAACCTTGTCACAGCAACAGCCGCTTCCTCCGTTGTCCAGAAAATGGCGAGATCAGAGTACTTGATCTTCGAGAACAATTTGTGTGTGTTCGCGGAATTCTGCCTCTGTCTTTTGCCGCGGATCAATGTCGTCGCTGTATCCGGCTGTAGTCAGGAGCTACAAGAGGCATGGGACGTTCTCCAGAAGCGCAAGAGAGACAGTCAAACTCCATTTGACCCCGTCCAAGTCCAGATCATCGACGGATTGGAAGAAGTCTTCAGCCTCTTCTGCGCTGACATCGAGCCATATGAGGCGGAGCGTTCATTCATGGAGGATGACGAGTCTTTCATGGAAGCAGCTGATCAGCCGATACATCACTTTGGAGGTCCCCACGGCACTGACGAGGATCTGTTCGCGGACCAACGGGATTGGAGCCGCGTTGACGTTACTCGCTTCCTCAATCAAATCACAAACGATACAAAGATTGGCGCCTCAAAGGCCACCCAGGAAGTCGCTTATGTGGCAATCGAGAAGATGGTGAACTCAGACGTGGTCTTCTCCGCTGAGAACCTCCGAACGTTGGGTTGCTTCCTCATTCTTGTCGGCCCAGTTCTAGACGGGATGGCTCGCCCGAGTCCGTCAAAGCGGCTGACGACTCTTCTCGGAAGTCTTAAGGCGAACTCGCACGAGCAGGAGCCGGATAACGTCAAGTTCGTTTAGGGCCTCTGTCACAACTTGGGCAGGTAGTGCATACCTTTCGACGCGCGCACTCTAGAGGAGGAAAGCTGGGAGTGCATTCATCGTCTGAACGGTGTGGACGTCGATACTTGAGTCCGGAATTGGCATCCACGATTGTTTGCCTCAAGTTTGGTGCAAGATGTGAGATGGGAAGAGAGAGGTAACCAGGGAGAAGGATAGAACAAGCCTTGTGTGCAAGTGCTATCCTGCGAGACGCAACGTCTCCACGTGGAAACAGGATAAGAAGCTGCTAAATGAAACTACAATGTCCCATGCTTCAATCTCAGCCCCTAGAATGATCTCTGCCTTTAGTCAGCAATACGGCGAGTGCATTGTGAGGTGGCCTGAGGGGATAAATTGATGAGACGTCCCCAATTTTACAATGTCCCTTTTACGGCGCGACCAACCCTAGGTAGCGACAAGAGACAACCCCACTACTCGACATGTTAGCAAGTATGTGCTGGGCGCAGCACGCGACACGAAGGTTGAGGGGGAGACGTTTGATCGCCGTCTCGTTCCAGACCAATCAGATTACGTCAGATGGCCTGTGCTCGGTTCGCGACTTCGTGCGTGTCTTCTTTCCTCTTCTTATACCCGCGTGTTCCATCGTTCGAAATCCGCCAGCTAGTCTATGTGTGTACCAAACAGTAGTAATTACCTGACGATGACATGCAGCTGGACGGCTCCCCGGATCCTCAAACTCGAAGCGCGGATGACGGCGGAGGTTTTGCCGAGGCGGCCCATTGCGCTATGACGATCAGCATCCACAGTGTTTACAGTTGAGACATTTTCATCACTCCTCGTCGAGGCGCATCTTACCTGCAAACATCAATTGCATTCTCCGTGGTTTGACACAAAGCCTTACCGTCTGCTCCAACCGAAACCGTTATCCTACATCAATAGCACAGCAACTTTGGAGATCGCAATCTTGTCGCAGCATGGCGGACGCGACACCAAAAAAGGGAGGTTTTCGCGCCTTGTTTGGCAAGAGGTCGACTGAAGACACGAATTCTCGTAAGAAGCTGTCCAAGAGGGGATCGCAGAGCCAGGTGCGCGGAGCCGAAAAGCTTGGTGGCGGGATCGTGGCAAATCCCCAACGCCAGGATTCCGGTAGCTTCACAAGTCAAAGCATCGACTTGACAAACGAAGATCCTGGCCTTCCTACGTATACAGATGCCACTGCTTCAGTGACCCAGGGATATAGAGACAATCCTTATGCTGCGGTCAATTCCACCATCAGCCATACCCGTACCTACCCACACCAAGATTCGCCTCTGGATCAGTACCGAAGGAATTCCGAAGGACAACAACAGTATGCTGCGCCCTTATATAAAGCGCAAGGTTCGAGGTCGGCATCAATACCGCAATTTAACGATGATTACATGTCAGAGAAAACCCAGCAATCTACCATGACAAAACCGCCCCCAGCGAAATTGAGCAAAGCTCACCGGATGCCGAAGCCAGACGAGGTCCTTGACAAAGACACAGGAGAGCGAAAAGACCTGACAGACATGATGCACGCTTTCACATTCAATGAGGAACTGGATACCATCGAAGAAAAGACCTACGAAGCTTCGCTTGATTACGATCACTCGAAGCCTGATGGTACTGGAATGCTAAGTGGGGTGTCACCCGAAGTTTGGCTCCGCGTTGCAGACTTCTTGACACCGCTTGACGTGGCCAATCTCTCATCTACGTGTCGAACCATGTATACTCGGCTTGGTAGACATCCGCATAAACTACTTCTAGATCCGACAAACCGCCCTCATCGCCTAAACTTCCTTCTTGCAATGGACCACAAGCTCCCTCGCCATCTCTTTTGCTTCCCGTGTGCTCAGTGGCATCTGCGCATACAGCCAGGACTGGAAACTCTCAAACCTCACTCTGTCCTCAATCCACTTTTCGAATGTCCGAATCGGACGAACATCCATCTCCCGCCGCCACGTATACGAATTACGGACGGCCGTCTACTTCCTTTCGCTTTCGTACAGCTAGCTCGGCGATCCTGGGCTTTTGGACCCGAATTCGGCATCAGCCACCAGACCCTTGCGCGGAGGTGGAAAGACCCATATTCTAAATGGAGACACGAGTCTATGTATCATGTCGGCGACAATGGTCATGTCATGATGAGAGTGCAGTCTCAACACTATGTTGAAGGTGGAATGACACCTGCTGCGAAACGTATGCTGCTCTTTAGCAGAGGCGATTTTACACCATACTTCAGTGTATGCTCTCATTGGAAGAACGGCATTCTGACGTCCATTCCAAAATGCGCACTCGATCATATTCCATTTGACTCATTATCAGATCCTTTCCACGCTGTCACGCAGCTCAAGGACAAATACGCGGGCAAGAAGCCTGTTGGAATGGTCAATCTTTGCAGTCGCTGTAGGCCAATGCGGCGCTGCCCTGAGTGTCCGACTGAATACCTGTTCGAGCTCCGAACGGTAGAAGACAAGACTGTCAAGAACTCCTCGCACGAGCGTTTCAAACAAGCGTTGAATGTGACAAGATGGAGTGACCTGGGTCCTGGACGGAGCCCAGATGACAAAGAGTGGGCTGCTATTGCCGGAATGAACGAAGACTTCGATAGCTTTCTTGAGATCGGGCGACGAGCAGTAAGCGGCGTGTTTGAAAGCGCCTTCACCGACACTGTTCCGGGCCAGCGCATTCTTTCAATGAATCCTGGAAAAGTCAAGGCGGATGAGATTGGGGGCGACTGGTATTGAGTCTCCGAGAAAAATATGGAGTGCATGTCAAACCTAGGGATCACTTGAATGATGGCTTGCGTTAGCACGTCTGGAGGTAACCTCTTGAGATGCCATTCTTTGCCACGCCTAGAATTGAATGTCACCTCCCAGTCAACAGATCCGAGATGCTCTTTGTGATCATTGACGCCAAACGTGACGTCGCTGCACTGCACGGTCCTGCTTATCTAAGCTAGTGCAGGGCTAGCGGTTCGCACGCACCCGACTATTAAAGGCTCACGCGGTTACTAAAATAATGCGAACTCACAAATCTGCCTAATTAAGCACGTTATTTCTCTACAAATAGAAATTATTTTAAAGAAGTAATTAAATAGTACTATAGAGCTGTTAGATATCAGGGGTGCTATGAGGTCATAACACCAGATGAAACAGGAGTGGTTGGCACAGGCACCTTGGCACACTAGTACTAGATCCGACACGAGGTAAAACTCTGCACTGGAGCGGGGAACAACATAAAGAATGATCAATTCATCGCATCGATCATCAGATCCTTATACCTCATCAAATCTGACAAGAGCACGCTTCCCTCTGTAATTTTATTTATTTAGCTTATCTCTATTAAACGTTATTCCTACGTAAGAGAGCGTTAAAAAGAAGGACTTTATTATCGCTTGTTATCTTTAGCGAGGGATCGGCGTTAACTGTAGAGTCCACATTTTTTTGGTCACCGCGTGAGGCTCTTCGACCCTTCAAACCTTTTCTCTTCCTCAACGCGTGGTCACTCCATGTTTGAATGTCTTATGGAGATTTCCATGACTACCCGCAGCGATGAGGCCAAGTGTGGTACGGAGGCCAGCCCTGGCACTTGAAGACGCAACAGCCAAACGCTCCGCAGATCTTGAACTCGCCAATCACCGCCCGCAACCTTCGTTGCGAGTCGTACAAGACTCCGGAGCCTGGCACTTTACGTTTCTCGTCATGCACTGGCTTTCAGCATGGGAGGCCTTTACTCTTGGTTGCGCTCTTCGGACCGCTAGAGAAAAGTACGTGAGGGGCTTGTGGATGGTGCTGTCCGCCTTCACTACCGTGTTTGTCCATTGCAGTTCACTCTGCGATCGACCTACGTTGAGGGACATAAAGCTGCTCTTTGGGCGCTGTTTGATGTTCGACCTGCCGTTCGAGGTGGGGATTTGGTGCCAGCCCATCCCGCCTCGCTCTCAAAGGTCTCTTTTTCATTGAGAATTCGCCGACACGGTGAACCTCGAGGAAAAAGCTTCGTTCAAAAGGCGACAGGTTATCGTGTTACCATTTCTGAGCATTACCCTAAACGTACGTCATGAAAATTACGCGTCGCTAACATATTTCTCAAACACCTCCCCATAGAACCTTTTACCGACATCTTGATGACTCCTAATTTTCGTCCTCAGTTGCGTATCGCCCCATGTATCGTACTTCCCTTTCAAGAACGCGCTATCAATATCTCTACCTACATCACTCTCATGACTCCCAACAAACGCCGCGCTTCCAAAATGCTCTTTTAGCGTTCCCACCGCTATCTCCTTCGTCAAATCTCTTCTCATGCCCTGGAAGAATGGTACGCTGTAGCGCTCGTCTGCTCCCGAAAGCACGCGGTGCGTCGTAGCCTTGCACACTCCATTGGTCACGACTTCAAATCCTTGTCCTATGTTGACGACGAAGGTTCCAGGGATGTTTGGAACATCTATCCAGTCACCGTGCTTGTTAAGCGCCTGTAAGCCCTTGATGTGTGGTGGAGATGCCTGCAGCAGGAATGTCCACCAGCCGGATGAGTCTTTGTGTGGACCGACGCCTTGAGTTGCGCCACACTGCGACGCTGGATAGTGTACGAGCTTAAGGCGATGCTGATCCGAGATAAATGGTGTGAACGTTTCTAGAGGCAATGATAGTGCTTCAGCGGCGAATGCGAGGAACTTTTCGCTGAGTTGGGTGAGCTCTGATATGTATGTTTGCACAATCGGACGCAAAGCTGGGTACGTGGACGGCCACTAACACACGATACATTGAGTAGAGGTGATAGAACGACACAATTTACTGACCTGATTTGGGCCTCTCAACTTCTCAAACAGCGGTTGTCCTTCTCTCCAACCACTCTCAAGCTCAGTCGCAAACTCAAACTGCTCTCTAAGGTCCGCGTGGCCAGCTGTCATTTCCGCTCCCGTTGCACTATATCCCAGAAAGTGCGGTGATTTTCCCAATGCTACTTCTTCTTTCTCGTGTTCAGAGAAACCGAACAATACTGGAAGTGCATCGACCAAACTCTTCGTGACGGCGCTGGGAACGCTATGATTCGATATGTAGAGAAACCCAACATTGATTATAGCATGTCTGAGATCTTCTAGCAACTCTTCTCTTGTGTTTCCATTTTGGGCCTTGGAAAGGTCAATGATGGGGATGGATGTGAAGTCTGAAGGAGGCATGGCTCGGTGGCTGTTGCAGCCTGACAGGACCTTGACTGTACCAAACGTAGCTCTCTGGACTCGTTATCGAAAACACGCTCATGTATGGGACGAACTCGATTACGGACGAAGCCAATTGGTTCAAGTGCAGCAGAATGGCGGATAAATGAGAGTAGTCGTAGTGTGACATCACAATCCATGCGCATGGCGTGCTGAGAATGTGGGGTAGAAGTCGATCCTCTTAGTTCCGGTAGTTAACGAGACCTTCTGTCAATGTGCACTCAACACCTGAGTTGAATTTTGCTCTGCTACTAGTAAGTCAATAAATACATTTTTTGGGAAGCCTTGTCGACATTGCGCCTGCAATGCGCCCACCGTGTGAGACCATCTAGAGCGCCATCATCACCATAGTTCAAGCATTGTAAAAAGAAAGTTGACAGCCGTCGTTATTTTTCGCTAAGCAGAAACAACTTTTAAGGGTTTAAGCCGTCCCGGCTACCCTGTACTTCTTGTTGTAATCGTCATGACTTTCAAGCCCAGTCGAGCAATGGTGTCGCGAACCGCAATCGCTGCAGCCACCTTCAGCTCGAAACCCGTTCGCCGGACTCTTTTCACAAACATGCTGAGAGTATAATTCGACCGACTTTGTGCGTCTGATTCATGTACTACATGTGATTGGAGGGCGGACGTCGGCAAGGGTCGCACTTTCGAGGCTTTTGTCGTATTCGTTAGATCCCCGCCGCTCTATCTGGTCACATCCGCTCATTCGATTACTGCTTCTCAGTAACTGTTTCGGAAGCATAGAATACCTTGGCCCCCCGCCTAAAGAGTCCACCACCCACACCGTTGATGTGAACGGTTCTAAGGAACTTGTTCTCAAACAATGAATGGAGAAAGGTGTCTTGAGTCCATGAGATATGAGGTATTGCGAGATGAAACAGGTCGATGTTGCTGAGCATTAGAGTCCGAATGTTCAGACAGTTCATGCTAGGCATGAACTCGTCGTAACTCCAGCGCAGATCATCTATGGCTAGAGTCTCAAGCGCGGAAAATGTGCCTTGCTTGATGGCTTCAAAGAGGGTCGTGGCCAAGAGCAGAGAGTCGTAGGAAGGTCTGATATGCAGTTCTTTGAGATGTTGAAACTGGGTTCCGGGATCAAGTCTCCTTGGTATTCTGTCAGGCCATGCACCGTCACGCGCAGCGATGGACAGCTTCTGCAGATAAGGAAAGAATGACTCTAAATCTCTCAGCATTCTCTGTAGGGTCTTCGGTGAGTCCAATTTGAAGTCCAAGCTAATTTCGCTGATATGATTTGATCCTGAGGAGAGT
This sequence comes from Ophiobolus disseminans, assembly GCA_010093685.1. NCBI lineage: Eukaryota > Fungi > Ascomycota > Dothideomycetes > Pleosporales > Phaeosphaeriaceae > Ophiobolus > Ophiobolus disseminans. Next base: position 235,549 of record MU006235.1, on the reverse strand, counting down.
ATAGTGGATAGGTGATGTATCGGGAGCGGATATTCTGACAGGTCTGTTGTCCGGTTGGGCGCATGCGCGTGTCCAGCGGTGCACCCATGTGTACAATCACAAAGTGAGAAAGTTCTCAGCTTTTGTAAATTGGCCAGGGCATTCTTCAGCAAGTCGATCCAGCCGTCCGTCACCATGAAAGCTACCCAGTTGTTTACCTGATCCGCCATGTCGGCAGTAATGACCTCGCCGGCCCGATAGTTCTTTATTGACCAGATCAAATCACCTGGACTGTGATTACGAATGGCGTTTTGGAAGTAAGGGCTCTCAAAAACATTCATTTTGGATAGAATCCGCGTCGCCTTGCGCTCTTCGCTGTTCACAAAAGCCCAGCGCGTGAAAGGGAAATGTTTCATGCTGTGTGCTACTCGCATCGTATCGTCGCAGAAGTGGACCGTAAGTGCGTGCATGTCACGGCTTAAATGTGGACTTTTTGCGAGAGCAGCTAGATCGCCGATACCGTCGGGGGAGATGTTGACGGTTTTCGCCCCAAAGTAGGCCTTCCGGAAGTGATCAAGGGAACGAACTTGGAGAGCGCGCGACGAGATACGGAAGCTTTGTATATCCTTCAAACTAAGCGAGGCGATGATTTGGTCGATGAGCTCAGCGGGACAGGCAAGTATGGACGCTCCGCCGCTCATGGCTGCTACGTTGGCGAGAACAGCCTTGCCATGGTCCGGTATTGGCGGGAATGGTGCAGGCTCGTACTCCATGCTCGTTTCGCAAAGTCAACTTTGAGTTGCGTGAGATTTGCAGTGTCAGAAGTTTGAAATTGAGTGGTGCGATGAGAAGAAGTTGGGCGAGACTGCAGTTGGTGACCGGTGAGAGGACCACGCTAGCCTATCACAGCCAAGCAAACAAATGTGCACGCAGCAGCGTCTCTTGTTGGCTCAAGCTGGGTCACATCGCCCAGGAGGCTCTCAGGTGATTGACCCCATCACTTTTGCTATATTTTCACCTAAAAGTTGTCAGCACTCATACTGCACATTCAGGCGGTCGCTGCATCCAACCATTTCGACTCTGCATGCCTTTGCTGTGGAAATTACAAGATTGATGGATGGTTTATATACAAGCTACCCAGATATATACAACTAGGTTTCAGGCTCTCCATACACACGACCCTATCCACGTCTATAGCGACACACACCCATCAGCAGAGTCTTCAAGGAAAATCCCGCCATAGATCTGGCCCTCATTCAAGTTCTTTGATTGGTAGCCGTTATTAACGACATCGGTCGATCCGGTTGGTTTCTTGAGTATGCCGAGTTGGAACTGGCCGCCACCAGCCAAGTTGGCCGACTTGTTGGTCGAAACGGCCTTGAGCTCAGCGGCGCCGACAGAGTAGTAGACGGTGACTTGGCTAGACGGTATCGTTAGCAAACAGCTTTTGGAAGTTTCCTGGAATCTGTGGAGTCGGCAAACTTACTTCTTGTTGTAGTCCAGCTTGAGCGCAAAGTTCTGCCAGTTCTTCTGGTCAATTGGAATAGTGTACAACTGCGCACCATTGCGATCCAAGATCTTGAAGTTGTTCTTGTCTGCATTGCTCTTGCCAATGATTGATCCGGCTTGGAACTGAATCTGATTGCTCGAGTAGTCGCCCGCCTCATGCCACACGTTTAGGTACTCGTGCGTGAGGTTCAATGGCCGGGCGGGATCCTGCTTGACACTCCAGTGTAGTGTCTTCACGCCTTTACCACCCTCGCCGTCGGACGCATCTTTGAGGAACTGGAGACCTGCTCGTCGAAAGCCGTTCTGCTTCTGGAAGATGGACTTGTCAGATAGCGTGACCTCAACGGCGGTGTATTTGTCTCCATCGAAACGCGATGTGTCATTAGGGAATTTGAGGATCTCGCTCCACTTGATATCATTTCCCTTGACGTAGTCAGGGTTGAAAATGGTGTTTGTTGCGTATGTGTCGAAGAAAGTAGGCGCTGTATTGAGAGGAACACGGCCGTCAAATACTATAGGGCACTTCGGTTCTGCGCGGATGTGCTTGTGAAGATGGGGAGCGGCCAGCACGGTTGAGGCCGCTGCAACCAGAGAGACGAGTGTTTGCGTGTACATGGTGAAGGTGTAAGGAGTGACTGAAATTGATATTGCACAAGTAGAACAGAGTGGTTGGGTGAGATGGCCATCTTATAGGATCGCGGTGGCGCAATTATTCGCTGTTCGATACAATACATTTCCATGTCGTTCACTAATTGCTGCTGCATCTGTGTCCTCGCCTCCGGCTCTTCTTATGGTCAAAATATGGGGATTCATGTTCCTTCATTTGGGTGCGCCAATGAACGTTGCGAGGAACTAGTGTGGAAACTTCCATAGTAGGCCCGACGACGTCAATGCAAGGCCGGGTTAATATACTTGACGAAACTTGTCATGAGGCTCCGGATATTGGCAGGGGATGAATCTGGGGTAAAGTGCACGGCTACCGGGCGGTCCGGCATTCCGCTTTTCTCGACCTGACCTTGGGTGCGCTTTTGGTCGGCGAAATTTTGAGCAAGTCCTTTTGGCGCATGATGTCTGCGTTTCGGACGAAATGCGAAGATTTGAATGCTGGGCGGACGCCGGCGAGTCCGCATCTTTGTAAGGAAATTCCTACAGAGATAGGCATCAGCTCTCCTACAGTCCGCGGGATCGCCAACAAGGGGGTAAAATGTTAAGTATTAATAACGCTTGCATCTAGTCTAGACTCTAGGGTATCGTGCTGCGCTCCGCTATGCAAAAGAACATGTACCTAGTAAAACATGGATGTCGCCATCTGCGCCTGGCAAGACCACGACATCTCATACTCGGAATAAGCGCGAGGATATCACAGCCCAGGCAAGATGACTAGGCTACCACTACTGCAACCGCAACAGCGTGACACAAGCAAGACATGCCAAGGCCACGAGTGTACCGGTGACTTCAGGCCTTCGAACGAATCCTACGATTCGATTACTTGACGTTCGCCCTGCAGTTGTGGCCCTGATGAGCGGCGCTTTCTCAGCGTCTGATTTGCTCTGATCGGCTTCGTGGAGCGGGGCGTCGGTATCGGCGGGATGCGAAACGGCCATACAATCCAGCTCTTCTACCAGACTTGCGCAAAGCTGGAAAATATTCTTCGCCTCCTCGATGATGTCAACTCGCTCGTCGGGTGTGAAAAGCGTCTCGGCGGCTGCGAGATGGGCCTTGAACTCGAGCTTGATGTCTTCGCCGTCGAACTGGCCGGGGAAATGCCATAAAGACAGGCCGCGCTCAGCCAGGTTTGCGATGTTTGTCTTTCCATCTCCCTCGCCGGTTTGCCAGAACTCTGGTCCGGCTCTCAAAAGGCCAGCACGTATCCAGCGGCCGCCCGAAAAGACAGCCATGTAGAAGCACCAGGCATAGCTGACCAGCGTCCAGGGTCTCTCGTGTACCGCATTTCTGATATGTGTGCAGAATTCAGCGACCTTGTCTCCAGGGTACTTGGCCAGCAGGACCTCGAGATCTGTTGGGTGTAGGCCCATCAGACATTCCAGATCCCGCTTCACGCGCACCGAGCGTATCAGACCCCTCGGCCGCACAGTTTGTAGGAATGAGACGAGCTGTGGTGACGGGGGTGTTGGCGCGCCAAGGGTGGATGTGAAGAAGGAGGGCGAGTCATAGGGGTTGACGAGGAGATAGGACAGTAATGGTGATGTTGGGGGCGAGGCGGGGCTTGGGTCTAAGAAAGGCGCTGTCGCAGGGCCTCGGCTACCGTGGTCGCGCTGGAGATCGGCCCATAGCGACTCGAAGGTGAGGAAGACGTGGGCAAAGTGCAGGAGGCCGGTGGTGTAGAGCGAGGGGTCGGCGGCGTGTGGGGGCAGGGCCAGCGGCAGGCGGCTCGTTATGAGGCGGTTGAGGGCCGTGTGGAGGTTGCGTGTCGCCGAGTTGATCTCGTCGGACAGAGAAACTAGCGCCTGTTCGCCTCGTTCCAACATGTCGCTATCGTTGTGGGACTTCATCAAAACGAATGCAACGCTCCGAAGTACGGCAGAGAGCCGCAGACTTAAGCAATCGACGCCAGACACGCGCTTATCGCACGCGCACGGCAGCCTAATCCTCCGGCTCGTGTTAGATTCACGCGGCTGCTACTCCGCCCATATGCGAACAGGCGCGGGAGCACATGCGGTGGAGACTGGCATGAAAGCAGGTGGCGTTAGCGATGACGCCATGTTGCCCGTTGCACATGGTCGATGAGCAGGGATGGCCAAGCAAAGCGCGGTGGTGACGGAGGACATGTTGGAGAGGCGGTTTCTCGAGTACTGTCCGATACGAGAGCGGATGTCTTGAATTTATGGGTCACGACGCGAGACGACGATCATGTGTGGGCAGCACGCGGTACGATCCGTGGAAGGCGGACGGCGGGACACAGATCGCGGACTCGTGGACCCTGTGCGAACGCACCTGTCATGTAGATAGTGAAGACTATAGACTCCCAGGGTTGTAATTTAGTGATTAGTGCCACGCATGATGCCAGTGACTGTTCAAGCTCTCCACAGTAAGAGGCCTCAGAATATCCACCTCATTGCAGCACAGCAAGTACAAAGGTGTAAGATTACGCTAGTGACGGCTGGCCGTTTGGTCCAATCGCGCACTTGCGACGTTCATCGGCACCCATGCCTCTCGCTGATTGCATACACGCAGCCTCCCACAAGCCTCGCAAACCTCTCGCTAGCAAAGAGCACTGTGCTTCCCACGTAAAGCCTTACGCAGTCCTTCACTCACTCCTACCGCGACCATGTCTACGCGCGGGCAGTTCAATACCAAGAACCCAACCATCAAGCGCATATGTAAGCTGTTCTGTGTGCACGCCGGAGCATGGCTAACGTCCCCAGTAAAAGAGGCCTCAGAGCTTTCCGTCTCCCCCTCTCCAGACTACCATGCCGAGCCGCTAGAAACCAACCTCTTCGAATGGCACTTCACAATCCGCGGTCCGTCGTCGCCCTCCGCCTACGCTGGCGGCATCTACCACGGTCGCATTATCCTGCCCCCCACATACCCGCTGCGCCCGCCAAACTTCCGCTTCCTCACCCCCACCGGCCGCTTTGAAGTCAACCGCGAGATCTGCCTGAGCATTTCGGGCCACCATGAGGAGACGTGGCAGCCTGCCTGGGGTGTGCGCACCGCCCTGGTCGCGATAAGAAGTTTCATGGACACAGATGCCAAGGGCCAGATTGGCGGCATCGAGTGCAGCAAGGAAGCGAGGCAAAGAATGGCACAGGAGAGCAATGCCTGGAAGTGCTCAGCATGTGCAAAGAGCAATGCAGACATCATGAAGGAGAGGCAGGAACTCGTCGACGAGATCGAGGCAAAAGAAGGCAAGCGGAAGGACGAAGAAGTCCCAGAAGAGCTGAGGCTGGCGTACCGCGAAGACCTAAGCAACAAGGAGAGCGAGAGCGCCCAGGTGGACAAAGGCAAGGGCAAGGCCATCGACACGGCGCAACAAACAGCGGCCTCGATACCGGCGACCGCACTGCCTGCGCCTAGAATTAGACCGCCCACCGCTTCAGCACCTGCGCCACGACCTACACGCACCATACAGACGCCTCTGGCTCCGCCATTGACACCAAGAAATTCCGGACTCTCCGTTGCGACGATTGACATGTTTATCTATGGTATTGTCGCAGCCTTACTTTTCATGGTAGTCAAGAGGTTCACTTGAATACTAATGCAGCTGTTGGTTCGTCTCCACGACATCTTGCAGGACTGAGTAACGCGCATGTAGACATCATGACGGCAAGTAGTTTTTGTTTCGTCTCTTCCGTGGAGCGCTGCCTCTCATAGAGCGATGGAGCTTAGAGTTTTTTATTGTTTGGAGTCAGAGCATGCTCCAGTCTCATACAAGTCGGAGTATTGGTTCTCTTGTTTTACATTCTTCACCGGAGATACCAATTATGCCACCATCTTGATCTCTTCATCGGGACAACGAACACTACCAGTCGGCTCTCGAGACTTCAATGTTGTTCCGAAACCCACGCATATGAAAATCCAAGGCCGTGCGTCGCTCACCACCTTGGGCATTCGTCGAGATGCAGACTGAGTGACATCATTCACAATCAATAGGCACACCTGCGGATTGAATCTCTTCTCTTCTTCTTTTTCTAAATCAGCCCTATCTCGGTTTCTTGATTTAAAGTAGCGCCTCTATCCTTGGTCCCCTTCGCTTTATCACTCATGTGTGATGTGAAAAGTCATCCAATTGCACAAGTACAGGAAACATCGAGACAAGACAGGCATCTCAGACAAGATAATCGCGAGTGTAATGTACTAAGATGGTGCTTCCGTGTGTCGCAAACTGGATCCGTAGGACGACAGCAGATGATGCGGTCACTGCCCTGACGGCGATAGAGCCTCGAAGTATGGGCCTTGTTCCGTTCCAGCAAAGCTCGCTTTCGTTCCACTGGGTAACTACCCATCTTGCTTGGTTTTGGCATGTTCTATATCTCTGCAAGTTCACACTACCATGTCGTCATTGCTTCTATCCAAAATGGACACGAATCCGCCTGACCTTTTACTACATCATTTGAGTCATATAAGGACTTTTCACTTGGGGCCCTGCCCAAAGCGTTTCCCAGCCCCGCTGTCGCCGCTGGTACAGGGTCTTGGCACTGCTCCCTCCATACTTTGCTTGCACACATTGACTTCTCACCCTAACAACAACGGCCCCACCAGGATCAACTCGACACGAAAGCTTCACGACAGCTACCTATCACTCATTGTGACCATCCGGACCACACGAACGCCTTACCAATTCCACATCATAGTCATGAGTATCAAGGCCTTCCCCACCAAGTCCGGCCACCGCGCACACGATGTGCCCTCCGAGACCGCCGGCCAAACCATGAAAATCGATTCTACTACGCCAATCAAGCTCAGCAGGACAGATCGCTTCGCATCCCGTCTCGTCAAAATTCTACATGTCCATCGGCCTCAGCAACAGGTCACCGACGACGTAAACACACCTGCCTCTCCCATACCCAAACCTAAGCAAATCTATCGCTTTAGGTCGCCTGCAGTGAAGAACCCACCCGAGGTCGAGCTCACTCCGTCATCTTCTCTCACGTCTCCCCCCACCAGGGCCGACTCCCCATGCCCTGTGTCGGCCTACCCCACCCCGCCCACGACTCCCGGCTCAGAAGTCCGCGTAGACTCAACACATCCAATACCTCCCACCACCGAATACGATACTGCGCTAGCCGGCCTGCACGAAGCAGAGAAGATCCTCCAGCAACGTCACGCCGCCATCAAGCCACTGGCCCGCCGCGACACCCTTACCACTGACACGCCCTTGGAAGCCCTCATCAAGAAGAAGAAGACACCAAGCCCCAAGGGCACCGCCACTCTACCCCGTCACCTTCCTCCGCCCGCCCACCGGCAACAAAAGAAGCAGGTCAATACTGCCAAAGAAGCATGCGATGCCCTGCAGCGTCGCCAACTCGTCCGCAACTTGGCCTATCGAGCCATCAATGGTTGCGACGACGCCATTGCAGCCGTCGACAAACTGAATGACCATTATGCATCGAAGGAAGAACAGCCAGACTTGACTCTGAACTTCGAGGGCATCCACGTTCACGCACGCCAACTCGGCAGCGTCGAGCATACGTGGATCGCGCGCGCCAACGCTATGCGCAAGCTTGAAGGGATGACAGTGCGGAAGCAACTCGGCACAGAAGACTACGAGCAAATCTTTGCGCAGTTGTTTCCTAACGACGCACATGATCTGCTCGACGACCAGTATTTCGAGATCTTCGTGACAGGCCTTGGGACTGAAGGTATCCTCACCGTCCGCGAAGCCAAGCACATCGCGTCACTAGGTATCTCTCGCGAAGAGTTCGAACAGGGCGCGACTTGGCGCGGTCCGTCTCCTTCGTCATCGCCATCTAGTCGATACGATGCCGCAAACATTGCCATCTTCGACATACCCACCAACACATCGCACTCCTTCCCTCCAACCAAACACTCCAAGGATCTGTATCCCTACCTCCGCACCCTCGCCGAGGCAGCCGTCTATGAGCTGAAATTCTACAAGGGCTATTTCTTCCCCAATGTGCGCTCAAAGCTCCTCTCCTTTCACGCGGCGCAGTTCCCGTCAACGTCGCCCACGCCCTTGAACCTCCTCGAGTACCGCCGCACGTGGACGCGCCGCGAGACCCGCCTCCTCCAGCGCGCCAAACTCATCGTTGAGTTACTCGAGTCCTTCGAGTCCGGCGTCCTAACCGACTTCGGCATCATCCGCTCTGTGCGCGGCACTTTTGTTCGCATCCCAGGCCAGGGGAGCTGGGACGTCGAAAACTTGACGACGTACTTGTACCATCGCGTCGCCGACTCCGGGCTGCCCATTGCGCTCATCCCGTCCATCCTCGCCCTGCATCCCGAGCACGACCAGGCGTTTGCGAATCAGCAGCGTCGCAAGGAGGTCGAGAAGGAGCTGCGCGAACAGGCGGAGGGGTTTGAGATGGAGGAGCAGCAGCGGCTGCGGGACATTGAGAAGTCGGCGTCGACGTTTGAGTCGCTCCGCAAGAAAGAGATGGGGGTGTGGGGGAGGATCAAGTATGCGTGCAGGAAGCTGCGGGGCAAGAACGAGGTCGTGGCGCCGTTTGATCCGTTCGCCGGGGAGGTTGGTGAGGGTGTTGAGGAAAGTGTTTGAGGCGTCTTTGGGCTGGCTGGAGGGCGTTGGTGGTTTTGTGGGAGATACAAGTGTACTGAAGGTTGTGCGAAGTTCTCCGGGCATGTGCAAGACATGTTGTTCTCGCTTTGGAGGCGCAGTTGTCGAACTGCTGGCTGCTTGATTTGTTTTGGGTTGTTTTTTTGTTCACGCAGAATACCCCAGCCACCACGAGTGAGCACGTTGAGTAACGATGCAATTCATTAAGTTGTACAAACCCCAACACCTATGGATATCTTGATACTATATGCTGAACAGCCATGCCTCGCGATGCACGGCCGATATGCCATCTCCACTACCTCTTGTCAACAGAGCCACTTCCCGCGCTTCGTATCCAAAATGTGGCGTGAGAGTATCCAAAAACGCCATGCATAGATCCACCGCAACGCCGGCCCAGTATAACGATGTGCTTGTGTCACCGCACCGAGGGATTCAGCCATGTGCCGTCCTGACAGCCTTCGTAGAACTGGCGCTCCCCCTTGGGACCCTCTACGCCGAAGCCCATGCTGCGGAGCGTGCCCGTGTCCCACCCGCTGACAAAGTCGCCCTGGCCGCCGTTCTCTCTGTCCACGGAGTTGCCGAGCTTGATGTAGTCGGCGTGGCGGCACACGGTCTGCGAGAAGGACCACTGCAGGCAGGCGGGGTCGGCGGCGCACTCGGAGCCGCACGAGGCGGCGTTGCGGTGGGCCGGGCGGTCGTTGGGCACGGGGGCGGTGGAGAGGTTGTCCCACCACTCGCGGGAGGGGCCCTGGGAGAGGAACGAGTGCGTGTACGAGAGCAGCGACGAGTAGGTAAAGGGCTTTGTGTTGTATGGGCGCGTGCGCTCCCACTTCCACAGGTTCTCCATCTGCTCGGGCTTGAGCTGGTGCAGGGACAGCAGGGGCACGCACCAGCGGTCGCGCGTCGTCATGACGTCCTTGAGCTGGTCGCTGGAGAAGGTGGGGTGCAGCGCCTCGAGCTTGACGCCCGTCGCGTTCTGGATGGCGTAGGCAAGGACGGCGTCGCCGCGCTGCTCCTCCTTGACCCAGTCCTCGAAGCGGTAGCTCAGGCGGCTCTCGCGCGCGACTTCTGCACTGCTCGCCGTCTTGGGCGGCAGCAGCTTCTTCATCAGGCCCTGCGACAGCACGAAGCCGGCGCCCCCGTAGGCGAAGTAGCGGCCGTCGCTGCCCTTGTGCGGGGCGCCGAGGTAGTGGGGCGCGGCGGCGTCCATCTGGCTGAGCTGGCGGAACAGCGTGTCCCAGAAGAAGTAGACGTCCGACTCGAGGAAGACGAACCACTTGGCCTTGGGGTTCGCCGTGTACGCCTTGTCCACCATGGGCAGGTACTTGAAGCGGTCCAGCTTGAAGCTGCGCTGCGACTCCTTGACCGTCTCGCCCTCGGTGTGCGCCTTCTTCTTCTCCACGTACGCCTGGAAGTCGAGGTTGTTGACCTCGTAGCTTTTGGGCAGCTCGGCGAGGATGTCGAGCACCTGCCGGTCGCCCAGGCGCTCCTCGCGGTCGCCGACGATGATGAGGTTGGAGATGCAGCTCGAGACGGTGCTCAAGTGCGCCTTGGTCACGGCGCCCTCGTCCGACGAGACCTTGAGCACGACCTGGACCTCGTCGAGCTTGTGCTTGGGGAAGTTCTGGCAGTAGTCGAGCTCGATGCTGTTGGCGCTCTTGGCCTCGAGCGGCGGGAAGAAGGACTTGGTCTTAGCGACGTGCTTGGGCTGGTCGCCGCCCGCGTGGCGGGGTCTCCGCCGGGCGAGCGTGTATACGAAGAAGATGAGCAGCAGCGCCGGCACCAGGACCCTCCATGGCCGGCGGGCGAGGCGGCCGCCGAACACTTTGAGCATGCTGGGGTGCCGGGGGATTAGGTGTCGGGGTGGGCGGCGTGGGCGGGTCTGAGGGCGGCGGCGGTGTCGTGGCACATCGGATGGTTCGTGGGTAGTGGTGGTGGTGGTGGTGGTCGATACTGGGCGCCGGCCTGCGCTCCTGAAAATAGCCGCCGTTAGACGCCGCCCACGAGTCATGGCCGTTCGCGCTTGCTGCTCCATCCGACATGCACGCCCACTCGCTCACGAACGCCCACGTGACCCACGTTACGGGACGGCCCGCAGCACGAATCCAGCGATACGGGTGTGCTACACGGGGTACAGAGTTTGAATGGATCAAAGAGCTGGAAGAAAGATTGGTCATTGTTCGTTGACTGAGACTACAATAACGCGGAACACGTATGCGAAGCTACATTGAAACACCATGCAATTACCGTGGCTCTTCAGTGGCGCTGGTATTCGACCCGGCATGCAGGCGCAACACCGCAGCTCCAGGACAGACGTCAGGAACAACGCCATCCTCACTATCTGGAGCAACGGACGACGTCTTCGTTGTCACAGACCACATGTCCGCGTCCCGCACATAAGGCTCATTGTATTCTGGGTCCCCTTCGACTTCGGACCAGTCTGGCAGCGCTCCAAACTCCTCGTCGCTAACGAACGATTCGTGCTCGCAATGTCGTACAGATGAAAAGACACCATCATCGCCTGAGGCGGTCGGCGCGTCTGCTTGTTCGTCTGAATGCGATGCTACTGGCTGTTTGCCAGCACCGTTGTCGTCAGACGTAACGCCCCATCCCTCTTGGCTACCGAAAGACGAAGCATCATCGTCGTTGCTGTTCTCCGCCGCTTTGTGTTCATGCTCACGCTCAACGCTCCGGGCAGATCGGCACGCAAAGGACCAGGACGACTTGCTACTCCTACTAGAGAGTCTCGGAGTCCGTGAGTGCGGTGATCGCAAGTCCGTTTCAGAGCTCCGGTCTGCAAGTGGATCACGGTTACGATGCTCAGACTCAATGCTGCCTGCACTGTGCAGACCGGCTGTCCGCACTACTAGACCCGCCTCAGGAGCGGCGAGTGGCAGCTCCTCAGCATCTTCAGACCGTGAACAAACGTTCGTTGATCGTTCTGCGTGCACTTGCAAGGAGGGCTGCTGATCCAAGCCTCGCCCAATCATGTCAAGCTCCTCCAACGGTAACTTCTCACTGAACTTTCGCATTGCAAGATCAGCTGCAGACTCTGCTTGCGCCGATGCATGTCGCTCACTTGGAGTACCCTCACGGACCACGAGATACTGCCTTACCACCGCTGCGTGCATCTCATTGGGGGCCTCTGGTAAGGATTTCCGTCGGATTGCCAGCGACACCGACTTCGTTTGTATGGGTCGTGGCATATGCGCGTCACCAAAGCTGAACGGTAGCAGCGTTCGCGATGTCGGGGCGGAGGCGGGGCGCTCGTCGTTCGCTGCTGGAGGTGGAGAAGAAGAAACAGTGGATGAACTTGGTAGCGGGCAAGTTGAGGTGAATCTGCGCTTGGCTAATGCCAACCGAGAGCGCAGTGAGCGCATGAGGTGCTTGACTTTTCCCATTATGATATCTTGCTCCGATAAAAGGGTAGCTGGCAGGATTCGAGGTTGCGCTGCGAGGTTGCGGAGGTTGAGGAGATGCTAGATGCGAGTGTGAGGGTGCGAGTTGGGTGCAGAGGAAAGCCTGACCGAGCAATGATGGTGGGACAAGGGATACTTATCAGTCGCCGCGGTTTCATTGTATCGAGTGAATGAAGAGATTGGAAATGGGTTCACAATGGTGTGCGCCCGGAAGGAGTCTGCCGCGTGCACGCGACGCTGTGAAAGCATCCAGGAAAGCGATCACTGCGTCGCAATCAGGGACTTTCATCACATTCAGCCTTTCAGAGTGACCAGCCTTGAGACCTCTCACAAGGAGAAATCTGTGCACATATTCTTTTGCAGATTAAGTGCGTCTGCCACTGCCACGAGCTTCAACTAGCAGCGCTGACACTATCATCCGAACGGACAGAGAACAGCACATCCTATGTTTACAAATGTTTCACAAAGAGTCATCACACCAACGTCTCCTTCAGCATCAAACATGAGTACTTCAAGCCCATGTGCCGTCGTCTCGAACTACTTTGTAGCTTGAACTGAGTCAACCACAAGACGCAAGATGTGAACTCCTTCCATGGGACTGGACACTCGATGAAAAAGGGGTCTGCGAGCCCTCCCTGTCCGACAACAGAGTCAAACTGCAGCCGTAAACGACGTTCAGGTGCGTGCAGCTCATCAAGCCCGTGGCTCAACCGATACCATAATCGCACTCCATAGCCACATGCAGCGAGCCACAAGGTGCACGCATGAAGCAATGCTAGCCAGAGTAGAAGTGCGCCATGATACCGACCGAAATTATCAAGCCCGTGAGATCCATCACATGTTCCTGCCGGGATCAGTATTCGCGAACGAACAGTGGGGGTAAAAGCAATCAATACGCTCCGCGATCGGGATGCACCGTCTCAGGCTGTCGGGCCGTTGATCAATGCATGTAGTCCCTGTGCGACAGACATCTAGAGCGTTCGTAGAATCACTCGAGACGTTGTTCCTCGACGCGATCGTCAGCACGTGGATGAAAGCCGCTAGTTAGCCATAGCGCTAGCGTTCTTAAATCGACGTAGTCATCAATCTGTGTCAATGGCCGAAGCCGTGATCGCAGACCGTGGCTCAAACTGATCCATCGGGGGAGATAGGGCAGGCGCGTACCGTTGTGGAGAGAAGAAGGAAGGGAGGTGGGCAGCGGATGATGGGCTATTTGTATGCGGGATGCGGGCGCCTGGGCGCGCTATTAAGCAAGTCACATGATGGTGTGTGTGCAGGTGCTAGTCCGGGACGGGGGCTGTGAATGGTACAATGCGAAACTTGTGGGGTAGCCGATCACATCATCGTTTCTACCTTTGATCTTCTTCGCTATCTGGGCTTTATCGTATTCGCGTGAACAAAACGTATCTACTAACCCTGCTTTCGACGCTGCCAGGCTGTCCAAGTATCAACAGCCTAATCTCAGCAACGCTTCCAGCCCGCGGAATCTAACGATCAAGAATCTGGGTACGTCAAATTCGATCATAAAGGCCCCTTAAACTTCACTGACGCTCTCCCGCCCCGCTCCCCACAGTCGCGTCATCGAGTGCTACCGAAGGGTATACATATGTAGCCTTGGAAGCCTTACGCATGTGCGTATCACGTGAGAGCAGCGTGCCCAGACCTCACCTCATCGCTGAGCAATACTTAAACCTCTCCAGCTCCGCCTTCTCTTCTTTTCCTCCTCATGAACGACCGTGCTACCTTAATCAACGATTGATCAGCTCTGAGGTCGACGTGTGATTCTACGAACGCACGCGCCTTCGCCAATGTGAGGACACAGGCCTACGGGTTGACTGCCTCTCATTGACGAGCTGACGACGGTGCGAGGATTTCTCTGGTATGATTCACATCTGTGGACGTGTTAGTGCAATCGCTGCAGACCCATGCGCTGATCGAAGACCTGACACTCTTTGACGACGTACTCAACCGCGTACCTAGTTCTCCCACTGCCTGACTTGCTCACTGCTTCGGTAGTGAGCAGGCGAGTACGGTAAACGGCAAGTTTGAGGGCCTCTCACGGTATCGATGGCGCTTCCTTGAAGCTGCAGCATTTCCCTATTCAGGTCAGCTCTCAACGCAGAGCACCCAGTCAGACCAAGGACGTACATGCTGGCTGTCATTGATCGTCGTCACGAGCCTGAAGAATAGGGCCCCGAGCTTGTAATTATTATTAAATCTCCCGAGTCTCGAGGCTGTCTTCGGAGTCAGGCAAGGCAAGCTTCAATGTACTCACTTTTTCATTGAGTGTTCTGCGCCATTGCGCTGACCTCGAGGATGACGCAGTGGTTTAGGTCGTGCTGTTTGTCTTTGCATGGTACACTCAGTACACTTGAGGTGTCTGAACTTCAGGCAGCTCATCTGCGTCTAGGGTTATCAGGGAAATCATGAAGAAAATGGCCTGCTCGGGTGACGCACGTCGGGCATGAGGTACTGCGCTCTGTGTGACCCACATATTCTCTTAATTGCGCTTTATCTAATGATGGTGTTGATGAAAGCGACGCCCTCTGTTCTATCGGTGTCGTCTTCTACGTAGCTTCGGTCTGCGCGGAAGACAAAGTTGGACGGCTCTTTGCTATACTGTGGCCAATTTGGCAGATCGGCAACTATGTCATGTTAATACATGGCTCGCACGGGTAATGGATCGCAACTTGCCGCCATGCCCATTCGGATTCAAATCATATGCGAAAGATGTCCACATCCTCATCACCCGCTTCGATAGCTCAATGTTCGCCGAGCTATTGCCCAAAGGCGTGATGCGCTGATTAGTGTTGCCGAATACAAATGGTATCTGTTCGTAATAAGTCAAGGTCGTTCAACATCTGATTATAAAATTATACCTCGGAAAAATGATTCACGCCAATCGTGTTCGGCGTGCTGTTAAATTTGGGCGCATCCCATCGATAACTGTACACACCCTCGACATACTTGCTCATACTCTCCGCCAAGAGTCTGCGTGGTGCGTACATCGTCAGATCTGTCGCAATGCTTTGGTACCTCTTCCACTGCAGACCGTTCTCAGGCCATGTTCTGTTTCCCCATCCATACGGCTCGCCTAGTGTTGGATCGTTGGGATAAAGCTCTAATAGCTTCTTGGCCTCCGTCTCATTCACATTCCAGCGCTTCGAAGTCAGGATTTGCTCAACAGCTTGAGCATCGGTGTTAACGCCATTCACGCCGAAGCCTTCGTCAGTATTTGTCCCCAAAATGATGGGAATTTTGGCGAACTTCCCCCGGATCAGACTCTCTTCTCCGTAGCGCGGGACCAAAGACCCATCAATAACGTGGAACCACTCAAGTCCCTGGTATCCGTAAGGTGCAATGGTTTCGTAGGGCACGGTGCGTAGACACTGTAATGTATCGTCCGCGCCAGAACATCCGACTGAGGCAGTCAAGTTGTTATACATAGCCTGGTACCATTCCGTCCCATTAATCGGAGGGCCAATCGCTCCTCCACTCTCTAGGATCGCGGCACGAAACAAGCCTTCAGCGTTGCCGTTGTATGCGTTAAGGTGGTCACCAACAGAGTATGCGCCCGCGGATTCACCCCAAATGGTAACTTTTGTGGGGTCGCCTCCAAAGGCGGCGATATGGTGATTGACCCATTTGAAAGCTGTGCGCTGGTCGCGTAGGCCAAGGTTTTGGTTCCCGGAGGACGCGATTTCCTGTGAGTAGAGGAAGCCGAAGGCGGCCATGCGGTAGTTGATTGAGATGCCAATTACAGGCTTTTTGTTCAAGACCGATTGTTGGACGAGGTATGACATATTATATCTGTACTGACTAAGCATATCGAAAGGACGAAAGAGCGCGAGGCAAGTACCGTGGATCGCTTGTTGCACCCTGCTGCCACCCACCACCATAGATCCAGAGGAGGATAGGAAGATTCGTCTGGTTCGTGCGAGGTTTGACAATGTTCAGGTGTAGGCAGTCTTCACCTAGTTTGGTCCATCCTTCTCTGACAAGCAGATTGGTGTCAGAGCCATAGCCCAGACAATCTGTACCGTATTGCGTGACATTGTAATGCTTCCCAGGAGTGTTCCTTGCTAGCTCAGACGGCGCAAAACGCAGTGGCTTTGGAGCATACTGGACGCCCAAAAAGAGATCCTGGTCAAACTCTGAAAGATACCGTCCATGGTAGACACCTGCTTTGGATTGCACAACAGGTGAAGCTGCATGGACATGGGAGACGGTAAAAAGGCCCAGTATGAACAGAAAAGATGACACCATTGTGCAACAAGGGAAGGAAGACAGGCAGATGCTAATTGTCCCATGCTGCTGGGCTCGCGAACGCTAACTTATGTGTGTTTGATAGCCACCGAGGATACCATACCATTCATCCTAAAGCATAGCTGCGTGTCAATTGGAATTCCACCAATGATCTGACAGCATGGCTGAGCTGACGTCGTCAGGTACGGAGATACATTCGCTTGCTCATCAAACTCCCGTAGACAATGATGTGACTATATATAGAAGTCGGAGGTAAGTAGCAGAGTATCCTCGCATGCACTGCGCCTTGGCAGTGAGGTGGATTCGTGGTGAAGGACCGAAGGGGTGCCATGCAATTAGCCGGTTGAGAGATCTTCCTGCATCACAACACCCGGAGAAATTACCCCGCAAATCCGGGGACCTACAGTATGATGTAAGCATGTAAGGTACTTGTGATAAAGCCGTTAGGAATGATACCTATATTCCTAATCAACCCCTACTCACTACAGCATCACCTCCCGCACCAAAACGGCTTGATGCACGAAAAGGTCGAGCGAAGTCATTGTGGAAGCGGCTGCTGTTGCAGGTACAACGTATGATGAGTGCCTTCCCCGCTAGACTGAATAAATGACGTCGAGTGGTCTTCACATGTGACCGCAATAACTGCTGACATGGAAGCATGACAGCCGCGGGCCCATCCGAGTGTTGGTAGCCTCTTGCAGTCACAACGAAATTTCTCGAGGATCAGACAGCGCTGATAGGCGAGTCATTAGCGCTTTTCTAGTCGCTTAAATCTGATTGGTCGGTTTCAAGGTTTCGTTTCCAAGGTTGTATCACTCTCCAAATCATGCGTGACGGACACGCACGTATTGGAGCGTACCATAACTTCCGTGCATGTGTGTTACATACGTACTCACGCGACAGGTCCGTGCCTCAAGCAACATCATCCACGAGTCTCAGCCGCCCGACCTCATCGCAATGCCAAAGACAGACTCTGTGACTAAGTGACTCACAATGCCACACCGCCCTCGACTAGCAACAAATGTCACTATGTGTGTTGGCGTGTTTGTTATGGCCGTGCTCACTGCCTTGTCATATGTTCGCCTCTCCTCACTAGCCCACGACAGTGTGTATCCGCTGTTCCTGCAGCTCCTCCCCGCTTCGCAACATTCGGACCATAGAGCAAAGGGAGCAGTGTCGTCTGAGAACAGGTTTTGTTCAGAGGCTGGCGTCGATATGCTGCGTGCTGGAGGCAATGCCGCAGATGCTGTTAGGCTCTCAGCCTGGTCATTTGCTAAGCCGCTGATTAAAAGATAGATGGTTGCCACTGTTTTCTGCGTTGGTGTTATTGGTAAGGTCGCCGGGCTTAGCGCCACATCAGCAACTGAGCTCACGGTCCCCAGGAATGTACCACAGTGGAATTGGTGGGGGTGAGTTTGCCTTGGTGCGATGTCAAAATGGCACATACGACTTCGTAGACTTTCGTGAGGTAGCTCCTGCTGCAGCTTTCGAGGAAATGTTCGTCAAAGATATTGAGAGTTCTCTTCATGGCGTAAATTCAAGGTATGGGATCTATTCCTTGCAGGTTGCTCGTGCTGACATCAAGAAGCGCTAGGAGAGCTTCTAGTCACTCTATTTCTCAAGAATAATTAAAGCGCGCATAACGACATAATTGTTAAACATGCTTAAGAATGCTATAATAGCGAAAGAAAAGAGCTACCTCGCTAGTTAGCAGAGAAATAATCGAAGGCGTAGCCTTAATAGGTGTAAGAAATAATCTTGAGGAAGATAGCGTAATGCGGCAATTGTCAGGACGCAGGTCTGCACCCGCTGCGCCATGCAGCCAAAAAGGAATGTATGATCAATGAACATTGATCATGGTGTGCAGAACAGTATATATCGTACAGGCCGCAGCTGACGCACGAGGCTTCGCCTCACGTGCGCGCGTGCGCCTTACAGCAATAACTATCTCGCAAAATAGCGTTCTAGATAATTGCAGAGACAACGTATATAATATGTGTTGTAATAGAAAGAGTAAACAAGCTTATTTAAGTATTGCAACGTAATACAGGGATACTAGGCTTATAACTGTTAGATGTAGAAGATAGGGCAAAAGTGAGAAGAAGGTTATTGCATTAAGAGAGCTACATAGAGCGATTATATACACAACACGATAAGTAAGTCAGTGACTAAGAGTTACGTGGAGATGCAGTCCACAGTGTACTATGTGAACTAAGGTGCTAGGCTGATGTAAGGGGCCAGGCAGAAGACTGCAGAAAGGCTAGGTTTAACCGTGATGAATTCGATGGAGTCTATCTAGAGCCAGAGAGCAGGCTGACTTTATAGCAGACTGCTGGCTTCTGGAAGTTTCTACATACATGAGCATTCTGTCAGCTGTCAGAAGAACAAATCTTGTTCTAGCTAGTTCCCGGGCATTCCATGACATTCCAGGACATTCCATGATGTTCCATGCTCTTTCATGATGTTCCATGATGTTCCATGTTGTTCCATTGAACCGAAGTGACTCCACTGAGGATAGCAGAGGTCTAACCTCTTACAGTACTACAGAACAACAAGATTCTAATAACCTAGGTCCTAGGACACTAAGAGATTTAAGGCAACAAGCACGCAGATAGGCTAGCTAAGGCGGGCTTAAAACAAAAGGCAAAGGACTCTCTTACTACTCTTAGCTATCTTAAGAGAAAGGCAAAGGAGGAGATCCTACACATATAGAAACAAGACTAGAAACAAACAAAGAAAAGAGAAAAGAGCAAGGCCTACAGCAAGGCTACACGAGATACATGTTATCAACGGTGATCTCCTATACTTCTCTGAGGTCCTGGCTTGTCCGGTCTCACACGAGTTCGGATGTTCCAGGCTCTTAGCCTTAGGTAGGCGGAAGGATAACAAGGAGGTGTAGCGCTGATAGTAGGGCTTCTGTGAGTTCGGAATAGACAACGAGGGGTCGTTCTTGCGAGGCTTCAACTAACACTGCGAGAGTGTAACAGATATTCAATTTAGGTAAAGAGACCTTGCACTGACTATCTATGGAAGATTGACTACAAAGAGAAACTATAACCTGAGAGATCCTCCTCTGCTATATAGTCCCATTCTTCGTCTTGTCCTGTATTCCGTTCTGCTGCGGAACGGCCGTTCTGCGTGCAGAACGCTGCTAAGGCTGCAGAACGCGCTACTGCAGGCAGTACGCGCTAGCGGGTCACGTGACTCGCTAAGCGCGGGGCATCCTGTGTCATTCTTTCCCGGGCCCTGTGGCTTACCTGCAGCTGATTCCTTATTACTGTCATTGCCTGGACGCGAGTACATCTGCTGTGAGGTGTCCGTAACAATACACTAAAGATCTTATACAAGATGCAGCTACTTTCTAGCCCTAAGAAAGTACAGACTGCTTACTACTAGCTTAAGCTTAGAAAAGGCTTTTTTAAGCAATTCTCTAATGCTATAGGCAAAGACGACACAGGAGAATGCTTTGGTAGCTGCAAGTCCTTGCGAACACCTTAGCACCTTCTTCTACACTGCAAGCACTACAGAAGAGAGAGAAAGAGAATAACAACAGCCCTAGACACGTCTTTTCTTACACTACCACAACTCTTCAGCACAACAAAGGGAAGGGCTGCCTTACTAACCTTCCTAAAAAACACCAAAATTGCTACAGCTAATTAGCTGCTAGCAGCAGGAGCTCCTTAAGCCTACCACAACGAGTTAAACCACAAGTGAGGATAAAAAGAGAACACAGGCAGAGAGATGCACAACGCAGGTGGAAGACTGCAGCTGATAGCACTAAGCTTTAGAGCCCTCGGAAAGAGGGATTAGCAAAGTATGCGCAGCGCTCTATAGCCCCTAGGGCTGCATGAGCATCATTGTATTTCTGCTAGCAATAGATAGTGCAATGTAAATGATTTAAAAAAAAACATGCTAGGCATTTCTTTCTGGATTGCAATGCCTTATGTTCAGATAATCTTTTTCTTAATTAAGAGGAGGATTGATTTCCTTGCCTTCTTCCACCATGGGTTCTTCTATAGGTTTTGAATAGCGCACTTTCTATAGCTGCAGAGGCGTCCCTCTAGCTATCCTAGGTAGTTGCACCACTATCAGCGAGAAATGAGGAGTCATTCTTACCTGGACATTAACACTCTCGAGGAAGGCTACAAGGCGCATCTGATGATTATGCATGACTCAAGCTCCTGGCTACATTCGGGATTTGCTATGGTGAAACGCTTTCTCGGCGATAACGCTGAATGAGAGCTTTGCGTACTTTGCTGTGCGTGATTGGGGGCAAAGCATTGCCAGCGCTAGCGGTTACATGGACACCGCCGAATAGGTAGCAAATAAGGACTTTGTACCCTACCGCTTTGCATTGCATTTGCCAGCGCAGCTTGCCTCTGAAGCCCTTGACCCAGTGATTGGCTGTTTTCGAAGCTTTAGACTCGCGCCAAGTTGCACTGCGGTTGCGCATTCTATGATAAGCTAGAACGTTGTTTCCGTCTCCCCGTCGATAGACGCACGTGTCACAGTATAATCCCACCGCAGTTCCCCTCCCCGGTTCAATGCTGTCAGCTGTCGCAAACGAAGCTTCTGCACGACGCAAGAGTACCACGCATCTCGTACCTAGCTTTTGTTGCAGACTTTCCTGCCAAATCCCTTACACTTTTGTTTCTCTATCTCGCTATGAACCAAAATCACGCAAATTTCCAAGCGCGGCTGGACTTTATCCGGAACCTTCTGCGCGAACGGTTCGGCGTCGACGTAAGTACTGCACGTGATGCATTTCGGCCGAAGCACTTAGTGTTAACCTTGCTATCTTCGAAGGAAGCCAAGATCGATACCATCCAGTACGACCCGGAGAGTCCTTTCAAGTACAACAACTTCGTTTACCGCATCACTCTGCCTTCGCCGCCGTCCGCTGCCCAAGATAATAGCAGCCATGAAACGCGTCAGCCGGGCACCGCGCCGCTACCACAGGGCGCCAAAGAGTTTATCATGCGGCTCACTAACCCTGACGCCGAGGGAATGCATGCGCATACCCGAATTGAAAACGAGGTCGCCATTATTTCTCTCGCTGCTGCTTCTCTCAGTGGCTTCAAACCACACGTGGTTCCTTCCGTGTACGGTTGGGGAAGCGCAGCCCCGCCATCCTCGCAAGGCTGGATCCTCCAGGAGCTGATGCCTGGCGCATCAGTGAGCGAAGCATTTAACGGCATGCCTCTCGGAGCAAAGCAAAGCATCCTCGCCCAGATAGCCGAAATTCTGAAGGCATTGCAAGACTTCCAGCTTCCGAGCAGCATCGAGCAGTACGGCGGGGTGACCTTCGATGGCGCCGGCCAGATTGTAAGCACAGCGATGACGAGCGTGGGTAGTGGGCCTTGGCTGTTGTATGAGGACTACTTCAGAGACCGACTAGAACGGGCTCTGCAACAAGCAGACAGCAACACCTACATCAAGGGATGGCATGCAAATGGGGTGAGAAAACGCCTTGAAGCCTTCGTTGAGAGCGGTGTTCCGGCCCAATTCAAGGCCCTTGAGTCCAGGGATAATAAGACCATTGTGCATGCCGACTTCAGTAAGTAAATTCCTCTTTCTTAAAAAAGCTCTGATGCTGCAATGCTAACATTGTTCGATTTTCAGCTCCGGACAACCTGCTCTACGATGCTTCCACCCAGCGCATCACAGCCTTGATCGATTACGACTTCGCTTGCATACTGCACCCATCTTACGAATTCCTGCGCTCCTTCAGCGGCGCTGGAGGCCAATTTCAAGGCTGGTCGGATATCGAGTCCAGCGAACGGACAGCGTTGCGAGACGCAAAGCTTCAGGGCTTCCCCTCGACACTGCCTGAGAACACAGAGGACGGCGTGAAGTGGGATGTTGCCAAAGTCTGGGAGGATGAGTTGGAGCGCCTCGACGTACAGCGACCGAGAACCATCAACGGCATCGAAAAGGTTGCAGATGTTGATGCTGTTCTTCGCTCCATCCTACCTTGGCGTGTTACGAACTCAGATGTCTTGCGGTTACAATCTGAGGCCGTGATACTGAAATGTAGAAACGAGAACGAGGCTCAGCTGGTCAAGCTGCTAGATCACTTGGGGTTTTAATATCTTGGATTGGAGTAGACGGACGTGGATGTTAGCCACTAGGGATTGGGAGACAGCGGTAAACATATTATCCAACAAGGATTGGCATGGCCGTAGCTTTTAAATCATACAATATAATACATTTCTTAAGATCACCCCTACAAACAAGACGTACGACGTTTGGACGTTTCAGTCGACTCTGGGGTATGTGTCAGTAGGTCTAGGCCCCCACATATGTTTGTAGAGTCTCTTTTCACCAAAATTCCCGATTAGGAATAGCTCCTAACAAGCAATGTTTATTAGGTATATAGCTTCACACAGGCCCTGAAGGCCACAAATCGAGCTTCTCCTCACTTTTCTCTCTTCCGCTGCACATTCTTACTGATCCCTAGGCCTCCTAGACTAATATTATCGGCCGCCACAAAGCGATAGTCATTGACCATTAGCTCTTCCTTCACATAGCGAAATACAACCCGGAAGACGCTCGTTCGGGTCGGAACATCACTCAGTACGTTCTTGAGACCGTTCGCCACGCTAAGTCAGCAGACATGATCGGTGCGAACGGTCTAATGATCATCTACGAGCGCATCAATCCGCTGCTCCGCTAGGGTATAGCGGTTCCCGCAGAAACCACAAAGTCCCATGAGTTTTTTCGTTGTCTAGAAGAGCAGAAGGACGCAATAAGATAACTCGCCCAGTTTTTCCTCGCAGTTTGGAGATCTTTGACTCAACCGCAACTATCATGAGGTTAGTATAACTAACCTCAACAACCTCTGAATGTAAACGTGACTTCTTCGCCGCACGCCCGGCAGGATAGGCCGCGGAATCGCTTTCCACTCGATGCAGATTATGAGCGACAGAAGGGGCCGCCGCTGCCACATCGCGTGCGAACGAACCTAGCCGAACGATACCATCTACATCATAGCCCTTACATCACCTACCGTCGCGGAACTCCCTGTTGATCAGGCCGATGATGCCATGCTCCGTGTTCCAAAGGTCGTTCCTGATCAGCGACCTCTCTGGGAAGTCGCCCGCCTCGCGTCAGTAGTAACATCAGCAATAGCAGTATCGGAAGATGGGAAAATGCAGACCTTGGATAGCCGGAGCCGTTTGCTGCCCTGCTCGTAGCCAGCCAGCAATCACGCCTTCCCCGCCTATGTTCCTGGAATCGTCGTCACTCGCCCATCTTCCACCTTCACCCTCAACACAAACTCTGCAACCACGTTCGGCCCCCAGCTCCGTAGGCCCCTCTACGGAGCCAGTACGCCCATCAACCCTATTACCACGCCATCTTCAAACCCATAAGGTGCGTATACTCGCGATTGCCTTACCTGCAAGTGTGGCTGCTTTCGCGTTCAACACCTCCGCTACTGCCCAATGTAATTGTTGCAAACTATATTCAATACAATCCCGCCAACTCAGCAATTGCAGGCGCTGCTGATCTAAAGACGCCTTCTCGCGGACGGCGGCCGCAATATCGTCTCCATGTCTGCTCGTTCGGCAAGACAAGCGACGTCCAAGGACCTTACCGAGGTGGGTCGCGTACCGAGGAGGGTCGCGTAATGCCGCAGTTCGCGTAATGCCGCACCCCACCAATATTGCAATGTTGCAAGCATGAAGTTATTGAGCCACGTACCAAAGCTATTATTGCGAGTTTTTCTAAGGTATTATTCTAGAGGAGTAGCTCTACAATTTGAGTTATCTAAACCTTCCTGGAGTATTGATAGTTCGGCCGCGACGAGTCAGTGTGGGTGTGGGTGCTGATTTGGGCTGGGCAGCACCACCACCCCCAGCAACACCACCCACGCGTCTTTTTTTTGGCTGAGGCTAGCAAGCAGGCTTTGAGGCCTTACGCTTGTCCAATTAGGCTAATTTTATAGCTTTTTCTGCGTTGCGTTAGTGTTTGAGAGCCTTATGCGCGGCAGCTTTTTCAGCTTTCTCCTAAGCCCTCCGCTCCTTCTCCTTTACCCGCTCTTCTCGAGCAATACGGGTACGCTCCTGAGTAATAAGCTTTGCCTCAGCCCTTAAGTCCTTCATCCGAAGCTTCTCTAGCCGTTCCTCCTCATTCTTACGGTCCTTTTCCAATCTGCGTGCCTTAGCATTACAGATCTTCCTTAGTGAATAGAGTATTGCCGTAGTATAAGATTCTCTAGCAGATTCGAGCTCCAGAGCACCCACAGGGATCTCATAGTCTCTCTGCTTTAGTTTGAGTGAATGTCGTAGCCTCTAGTTCTCATGTTCAAGGAGGGCCTGCGAGGCTTGCAGTGAAAGGAGCGTAGCTTTAATTATGTTACCCTTATGCCTACAAGGCTCCGCAGCAGTCACGAGATTGTTAATAGTATGCCTGTTGACTATCTCTATAGAGGTAGGGAACTCAGGAGGTAGTAGTGTTGTTGTTTAGAACTTTTTGAGGACTAGCTCAGGATCTATAGGCTATACCCCTGTGCGCTTAAACGACAACAGGACATTGTTAACAGTGAAGGAGGCCTTCTAGGCTTGTCTGAAAAGGGTATAGAAGTCTCCCTTCTTAAGTGAAAGTAGTCCCTAGGTGGCCTAGAGGTAGCCCTCAAGGGCGTAGGTGTAGGCGGCGCTTAGGGGTGAGAATAGCCCTACGTCTAATGGCTGCACCGTATGAGTTGAATGAGGAGGTAGTAATAGGGGTAGTATCCTCCGGGGCCTACAATACTCTAAGAACTCCAATGTCTAATAGGATAAATAGCCGTTAAGAAGGAGTAAATAATAACGTAGGCTGGCCTTCTCCTTTGTATACCTATTAAACACCTGTTTAAGCTATGCAACGCCTATCTTATTGTTGCTCTACCCTAAGGCAGTTACGCTAACATAAGCCTTATCGTTAAGCTCAATATCGCGAGTCTAGCGTTCTTGAATGTTACTAGAAGTAGCTGCGTATAGTACGCTTAGTAGTAAGGCACTTCCATCTACACAAACAGCTGCAATAACAGTTATCTGCAATAGGCTGCCGGCGACCCCCTAACTCCTACAAGTCCCTGCTGAATATTCTAGTTAATTCTTCACCCCTACTAAGATAGAAGCCCTTCTTATCCATATTGTATATATTAGAAGCGCGGAGGTGATATTTCTGTATTTTCATATGCAGGTACGCAAAGTATAACTCGTACTTTAGTAGAGAATTAGCCTTGTGACGAGTGCGATCTTTTCCCTTTATATAGTGCGTTTTAAGCTCAATCTCGTAGCGGCTAAGAAAGCGCGTTACCTAGCTTTAGGAGGCAGGCTTCCTAACAATTGACATGCAGTAGTTCCGTAGCATACGCCTTAAGGGAGGCAAGCCGTCCTCTGTTAATTGTCTAATGTAGCTTACAAGGTGTAACTCCTGTTGTTAGCTTAGGAGTTGCTAGTTAACAGATTTAATAGCATACGGGTTACATTTGCCTTAGTGCCTCCGCGTAAGCGTTGTAGGGCAAATGTTGAACTACGCAGCTACTTTTCGGTACAAAAGATGTTCTCCTAAAGCTGCGCTTTCTAAAAACTCAATTGCTGCATTGATTAGATCTATGTTAGCAGAGATATTGCGTGTTGAAGTAGTAGCTGTAATTTTGTTGTAGTGGTGGGGTGCGGCTAGAGTAGTAAATGGGTAGGGGTTGGGTTGGGGTTAGGCTGCTTTACGTAATAACCCAACCTCGACCCAGCCTCTACCTATATATTTTACGCTAAGAAGGGGTAGAGGTTGGGTAGAGGTTACACAGACCAGAGGTTAGGGTTAGGTTAGCTATATTAGGCTAGCGTATAACAAAATTAGTCGTATCTATTAACATGTGTTTTTAAAACTAAAGCAGGTATAAATTCAGTTAGTATGTTACATTTACCACATTCTGTTATCACAGCAAGTAGATAGTATTCACGAAGCAGACTTAATTGCTACTAAAACCTTTGAAATCCTATATCCTATAACTCCTAACGGCTAAGCACACCTTAAATCTATGCACCCTATACGCTAAGATTTCGATAGTATCGCCTAGCTAAGTACATATCCTTCTGCTGAATCGTAACTCGTCGGGTATAAATCGCATTAACCTAAGTATCTAGGAATATTAGCATCTCAATTATTGAATATAACATGTTATAACTGCATACCTTTAAAGAAACTAACTAGATAGGCTTCTGTTGTTTCTTGAATTGCACTAAGAGCTAAGACTTATAATCTAAAAGCTTGGCTAGAGTACTTATTTTGGATAATCTCGCGAACTAGGCGGGAAAATAGGAGTTTGCGGAGGAGTAGCTTAGTCGACTTCTAGTAGCGGCGGATCTCTCTAAGGGCTACAGCTATACAATATAAGAATACGTATATGATAAGTAACTGTGATAATATACTACCTAGCTTGTAGCGAAATTTGCGCTTTGATTTAGTAAGAAGCGACTTTCAAGCGGCCTTAGAGGCGAGCTGCTTGCGGGGTGCCTTGCCACTAGTTCGAGCGTCGCGCTTCTGCTTTATCTGCGCTATATCGTGCTGCTGATGTAACACTAGCTTGTGATAATTGAGTTCTAGAGTGTGTTAGTATAGAAAATGTCGTGATTTTAGCGGGTGAGCGTGAAATACGTATGAAGTGAGTGCAGTTTCCTGTTCCCACTAGCGCGGTTTCAGAATTCTGCTAGTGCAATTAGCGTTGCGCGTTAGATCACAGCCTGTACTGTAATAAAAACTTATAATAATTAGTGTACCTGCGTAATTAAATGCGATCTTTCGAATAAGAGTATTTTCAAATTGATGCGACAATTTTTAGAGTGAAAATGTTCGTGTACAGCGAAAAAATCGAAAAACGCGCTAGTGCGTTTGCGCGCGCTGCTGTGCACAGACTACGTAAACACTTAACTTTGCGCATGTAAGTTATATGCACACAACAACCTTACTCCTATACTACTACACTTAATTATCACACTTAGCTATTACATCCAATAACATAGAGCCTTTTAAAGAAGAGCCTGCTAACGTACCTAGAGGTCTGCTGCCTCGAGAAGTTAAGATTCCTAACAACTTCGAACGCGGTAAGTGGATTGCGCGTACAGAGGTAATTATTATACTATGCTATCACATTGCGTACTAACTGAGATAGGGCTTTGCGTCGCGAGATAAAGAAGTTAGTCTAGCTATCTAACAATGTAGCTAATCGGGTATTAGCAAGAGACGACCTACAAATCTCTCTGTTCTATTCAAGGGTTCTCTTAGCAATAGTGCTCGTGCTATCGCTTAGAGAAATCGTGCTGTATTATATTCTAATAAGCAACGTGCTATTAAGGCTGCTGCTGCTGCTAATCGATTAGCAAAGTACTAGCTTAAGAAAAAGCTAAAAGAAGATCCTGCCTATCAAAAGTTGTTAGAGAGCAAAAAAAAAAAAACTTAAGTTAGAAGAGGAGAACATAGCTGCTACGCGATACGAAGCACAGAAGAGTTGTATGTTATTATAGCTATTTATTATAGATAACTACTTACAATGTGTAGCTAAGTGGCTAGAGACGAAACTAGGCTATATCTATAAGAGGTAGGATACTCTCAAACATGAAATTGACATAAGAGCACACTAAAAAGCCCTAGGTAATATTAGTTAAGTCTGCTATCTATTCACAGGTGCTCCTCAAGATTTAAACCGCGGCTAAACTCGAATCTATTAATCTAGAGGACTATACGAAAAGATGATTCGCAAAACCTATTAAGATAGTTTGCTCAGACTTAAGAATAACAAATTTTTAAGTCTAGCTGCAAAAGAGGAGTTTCTTAGGTTCGTGAAACAATTAAAGCCTAGTAAGAAGGCTGCAATTGAGAATAAGGACTAGATGTAAGTTTTATCACATTGAGTTATCACATACACTTACTTATATCGCAGCTACTCTAAGCCTACGCCTGTTCTTAAATCGATCGAGGACAACAACAACATTATGCTTTATAGCGATAAGCTATATGTTTAGGGAGATGATAGTAATGAGTGTAAAGAGGAAGTGGATAATAATTCTAAAAGAGAGCTCGAGAATTACTACAAGCGTATGCCTGATGCCTACGATGCGGATGTAGTTAATAGTGATAATAAATCCGAGTTTAAGGGATTCTCTAATAGTAGGGATTTTAGTGAAATCCTAGCTGAGGATGACATGTAGATAGAACACGCGGATATTAGAGTTTGTCTAGCGTACAATCACACCTAATAATTACATGCAACTTAGCTGCACTACTTCGGAAGTCCTTTGTGCTATGCTAATTACTCCTAAAAACTTATTTAGCTTATATTATCTAACACTAGCGGTTTTAGATTAAAGATTAGCTTAGAATTATTTGGAATATCGTTGTTGTGATCATGGAATTCTAAATATCGAACCTAAATATCAAATCTAAAAGCCTGCATATCAAATTTCTGCATATATCTGTCCTAGCTACTAAAGTTATCACATTTTTTTATTACAGCAATGTCTGCCTCTCTAGCTTATACACTAATCGCGCATTCCTACCTGCTAGAACTACTCTTAGAATATCAGATAACAGCCCTACACACTACGAAATCCGGGGATTAAGAGAGAGTCTGCCTTATTAAGCGTCCCCTACTATTTAAGAAAGAGGATAAGAGAAGAGTCGATATTTTTACTATATAGGACTTATAGTGGAAAGAGACACCTTAGGCTTAGGATCTAAGTAACTCTAATCCACGCTAGGGTTCCTCCACTCGTACAGGTTAAGCTTAGCTTCACTTTTTAGAAGCTACACATGCGAGCACTAGTTTCCTATACGTTTATTGTTATAACTATAGTCGTATCCTCTAATATCCTAACGCTAAAGGGATTAGTACTAAGCATCTTATAAATCACCTTAAGTCCTAGGCGTGTAGATTTACAGAGTTTCCAACCTATAAGAGACTACTAAATGCATTAATTGCCTTTACTCCCCTAAGACAACAACCTAATCGAGGACTAGCATATTCCCCCTAAGCCTTCGAATACGAAATTGTGCGAGTTATAGTCGACAATAACTAGGCATTCCGAACAGTTAAGCGGCTATTATTTCAGCGCTTCCTTACTTTCCTCTCGCCTAAGACTGTGTTAACTAGCCGTTATAAATTCCGACACATGTTTCTTAACTAGTTCGATGCAGCAAAGGCCTCTCTTCTCTACAACATTAGTAAAACTACTAAGCTTTTAATCGCGCTTAATGCATAGTCTGCAGCTAACTACCTTAGCTTCCTAGCTATTAATAGATACTATATTAACAATAACTAGGAGCTGAAGGAGACCTTACTAGATTTTATTCCTATGCGAGGAAGGCACACAGGTGAATCTATAGCAACTAAGGTACTGCGTATTCTTAAGGATACTATAAACAGAAGAAAGCTCTTAGCTATTATATGCGACAATGCTAGCAACAACGGCACGCTCACTCGTAGTGTCGCCTAGAAACTTTTAGGAGATAACATTATATAGAATGCCTAAGAGAACACGATCCTATGCCTCGCCTATATAATTAACCTTGTAGTCTAAGATATTATCGTCTACTTGCAATTAGCCGCCACTACTGCAATTGAAAACGGAGAAACACTACAACGCCGATATATCAACGAAATCCACGCCTAGATATCTATTCCTAACTCTCTCCGCAAGGTACGTTAAGTGTTATTACATTGTTTTATTATATACTTATACTACAGCAGCTTCGAGCTATCTGCATAGCAATTAACTAGTTACTACAACGTTTCGAGCGTTTTCTTGCAACGCAACTAGCTAGTCAACGTCTATCTGTACTACGAGACGTTAAGACAAGGTAGAATTCTATATACGATATGTGCGAGCGTGTAGTAAAACTCTAATCTTATATTAACACTTAGCTTGAGAATAAGATTGCACTTAAGACAACTAGTAGATTAAACAATTCTTCTAACAGCAACGACAATTCTAAAGCTAATTCTAAGGATCTTAAGAAAATTCGACTTGCTTCTATAGAATAGCAACACCTCAAGGCAATTACTCGTATGCTTAAGAGCTTTAAAGAGGCTACGAACTTCCTGAGCGAGAACTAGAAGCCCTAGATTCCGTACATTTAGCTTATATATAATCGACTTTTTGACTTTCTAGATAAGATAACAGAGGAACTTAGTAAAGACTCAAACTATATCGACAATACTAGTTAGCTAGAGACTGTAAAGGCTGCAGCAGAGAGGGGTCGAGCTAAGCTAGTTAAGTACTACTCGAGAACAGGCGACGCGCAAGGTTATCTATTTAACTATGCTACTATACTAGATCTATCGCAGAAGCTTACTGCATACGAGGTATTATAACTACAGCGTATTATTACATCTATATGCTCACTAGACTACTAGGATAACACCTAGGATACCTAAGATAAGCATATGTACCGCGAACAATTCCTCGAGTATCTTAAACGCTACAATAGTTCTGTCTCTTAAAACTTTACCCCTGCACGAAGTGCACAGCTAAGACGTTTACAGGGCAATAAGTAGTTTCGGAAAACTCCTTTAATCCCCTAATTGTTAAGCACACTCTTAGCTTCCAGCCAGAGTTTATTTAGCCTTAATTTAGACGACAACCTAGGCGCAACACGAGAAGAAGGCGAATCCTATCTTAGCACTCCTCGCGTGATTAGAGGTGACGGGTTCGACGTACTAGGGTAGTAGAGAGAGAACGAACTAGGCTATCCTTGCCTTGCTTAAGTTGCAAAAGATATTCTTATAGTATAGATTGCACAAGTAGGTGTAGAGCGCATTTTTAATATTAGCAAGGACGTTATTAGGGATCGCTAACACAACCTATCCGCTTAAACAATTAGGCAGATTATAATCCTTAAACAATCTATATTTAGAGAGGTTTCTTTATCGCTATTAGTTGCAGCGGAGTCACTGCTAGTTAATAAGATAGACGACTTGCTTAAGCTGCCAGCTAATGCTACTCTACTAAATAGGATAGAAATTAGTTCAGATAAGTTAGATAAGGAGCTAGCTACTCCTTCGCGTTAGGAACTTCCAGCACGGAAGAGGGTAAAGCCTCGGCGTTATTAGGAAACCGTGCAGGGCGCGTACAGGAACGCGAGGCCGTAATAAATAGCTGTGATAACTACAATGCAAACCTAACGTTTAATTTGCACTCTTAAACCCTTAGCATAAAGGCCCGTAATTGTAAACTAATGCCTAAAACAATAGCTAACCTGTAATATATATAATAACCTAGTTAGGTACCTCTACCTAACCCTAACCTATTGTCTGTGCGACCTAACCTAACCTCTACCCGCGCTAGAGCTACTACAACCCATCCACAACCACAGGTCCATGCGACCCTAACCTAACTACAACCTAGAGACCTATGCAACCCTAATCTAACCTATACCCACTACTAGGTACCCCGAACCCATTTACTAGCCTAGGTGCGGCATTACGCGAACTGCGGTATTACGCGACCCTCCTCGGTAATGCCCGCAGTCGCGTAATGCCCACCCTAACAACACTACGGCAACGTTAAAGATAAGGCTGCATAGCCACGTATAATAGTGACTATCACAAGATTTTTTAAAGTAGTTATTCATGGACGTAGCTCTACAGCTTTGGCTATCTATATTTAGCTAGAGTATTAACGGCCCGGCCGCGGCGGGTAGTTATTAATAGGGGAGCCGGTGCAGCCACTGTAGCAGCACTACCCCTAGCAGCACTACCTACATGCTGTTTTTTTGCCTAAGGCTTATAGGACTGTAACTGTAAGGCTTTGCGCTTACTAGATTAGGACTATTGTATAGATTTTTAGGCGTCGCATTGTTGCTTTTGGCGCGCGCATTTAGCAGCCTTTACAGCCTTCTCCTCCTTACGCACCTTCTTAAGTCTTTCACGCTTAACCTATCTAAGCTAAGCCTGCTTCTCCTAAAGGAGCTTAGCCTAAGCCTTTATATTCTTTGTCCGAAGTCGCTCTAGCCTCTTATCCTCTACCTCCTGCTCTATCTGCACCCGTCTATCGCTTGCGTGGCGTATTGTCCGAGGTGATAGAAGTTAAGCCCTCTAATAAGCGTCCCAATTCATCTAAAGATCTAGAGCATTAATAGGGGTCTTATAGTCCCTCTGCTTTTGTCCTAACGCGTACCTAAGGCCGTTGTTCTTATATTCAACTATAGCTTGTTAAGCTTATAGTAAAAGGATTGTGTTAGTGACTACATAAGCCTTATAGCTATCTGGCTTAATCTAATTAGCTATAAGCGAGCTAACTGTACGTCGATTGACTGTATCAATTGTAGTAGGGTATTTAGGAGGCTCTAGTGTTGTTGTACGGAACTTTTTAAGTACTTGCTCGGCATCTAATAGAACGATACTAGTGATTGAAAATGAGCTCTGTATGTTAGTGACGGTGAAGAAGGCATCCTAGGCATCCTTAAATAGGTGGTAGAAGTCCCCCTTCTTAAGGGTAAGCAGCCCCTGTGTCTTCTCCACGTATTCTTCTAAGGCTTGGCTATACGCCTTGCTAAGGGGGGAGAAGAGCCTAATATCTAGCGGCTGCAACGTATAGGTACTGTAAGGAGGCAATAACAGGGGTAGGATCCTCCGTAGCCTACAATAGTCTATAAACTCCTGTGTTTAATAGGATAAGTAGCCGTCTAGGAGGAGTATACGGTGACGTAGAGGGGACTTCTCCTTAGTATACCGGTTAAATACGTCCCTTAGCTAAGCCACGACTATATCGTTGTTGCTCTATCCCGTCTTAGTAGTACTAACTATTACCTAATCGTCCTCGTACTCAATATCCTTCGTCTAGCGCTCCTAAATGTTACCTAAAGTTAACGCGTATAGTATGCTTAGTGGTACAGCACTCCTATTAGCACATATAGCTGCTATTACCGTTAACTACTTACGCGATCTATTCTGTATAGGTTGACAACGGCCCCCTCGCTTCTATAAGTCCTAGCTAAAGACTCTGTAGGTACCTTTACCTCTACTAAGGTAGAATCCCTTCTTATCTATATTGTATATGTCACCTAGCCTAACGTAGTATTTGTAGAAGATTTTAGCTAGATCTTAAAACTACGTCTCGTACTTGTATAGAGAATCTGCCCTATAGCGGAGACGGTTCTTCCCCTTACTATAGTGCAATTTCAGCTTATCTTTGTAACGACGGAGGAAGCGCGTTACCTAACTTTCTAAGGCAGACTTCCTAGATGTAAGAGGTTAGACCTCTATTGTCCTTAGTAGATACACTTCGGTTTATTAGAACATTATAGAACGTTATAGAATGTCCTAGAACGTTATAGAATGTCCTAGAACGTTATAGAATGTTCTAGAACGTTATAGAATGTCCTAGAACGTTATAGAA